>JALLPD010001354.1:0-12265 GCA_036940065.1 Cyclotella cf. meneghiniana | reverse complement strand
TCATCAGTAAATCTGTTTCATTCGTTTTCATTCAGATAGACCCAATTTTAACTCATAAAAACTGTTCACCCAACTAAGTAACTCGTTCATGTAGCAACTTGTACTTAAGTAAATTTAACTACAAAACAGCTTAGGATAGTATGTGCCACTTGTGGTCTTTTTGGTGCCACGTGCACGTGTTTGCGTCACTTTGTTGTTGTAGAACTCTGCTATATGGAGCGAAGCCTATCCGTGTCAGCTCGGACTTGGCCTCAGTGACGTGCCTGGGTATTTTTAGGTGATGGCTTCTGAGTGAGACTCACTACAACTAGGTGAGTGTGTAATGTAGGGCTATTGTATGATAGTGACCTAAGCCGTTGATCCATAAAATTAAGGAGGTTGACAAAAGGTAGATAGAATGTGATGTTTCATTTGATTGGAAGTTATTTTTAATTATAGCTATATTAACTGATTTAAACTGAGGACTGGAGAATTTCAGTCTTCGTGCTTTTATCATGTAAAACACAGAGCACTATGTATAAACTGGTATGTTTGTATTAAAGACTTAGGGAGGGTTTGTGTAGAGTTTACACATCCATGGTATGATCCTTTTTAAGAGACTTGAAAATCATTTGTAGGTTTATACACAGTTCTGGTATGTTTTGACAAGATAAAATCTTTTGAAGATTTGAATTTCTGTAAAAGGGATCTTTTACATGTTCGTAAGCCTTTAGCAAATGGGATTTATGCTACTTGAAATTTTGATAACCTTACATACCTATACATAGGCAGCATTGACCTAGAGGTCCTGAGAGCATCCTTGGCTTGTGTTACATTCTTGTGTCCTGATAAAGGGCCATGTTATGGGCTTATGTCTACTTAAAGGGTATGTAGATACTTGGCCCACGTCAGTTGGAGTAGAAGAAGATGAATTACAGGAGTGTTTGGAAGGTGTGGCAAATGTTAGTGTGAATCTAGAAGAAGCTAGTGTCAAACAAGTCAGTACGTAAATGATGACAAGGAATTTTTGATGGGGTTAGGTTCTTTCAGTCATTTACCACCGCCAGTGGTAAGACTTTAGCAAGAATGACCTGCGGGTGCAAACAAATATTTCTGGACAGCTGTGCTAGGGAATCACACAATGTTTGCCATTGAATTTCTTGAGAGGATCCGCACTACAAAATTTCCTGCATCAAAAAGGTAATGCTGGACATAAAATCATGAAAGCCTAATTGGATACCGGAAGGGCTACAAATTCTTGATCAATGAGGATCGAATTGCAAATTTATTTTTGATTCCCCAATTTGAAAAATCAGGGCATAAGATTCAATACAGACTGGTGGCAAATGGGAGGTATTGAACCTAAAAACCTTCATCATCACAATTGAGCATGACATTGGTGTGTGTAATGGCATGCCTTTCATTGACTTATCCAAAGAACCAACAGAGTACATCAGAGTTAGAGATGGAATTTCTCAACATGCTTTTATCAAGACACTGTGTGACAAAATGGAGAGATCCACAGCAGAGCAATCAAAGAAGACAACACAGGATTGGGATGCATTGGCAATGATGGCACATCCGCTGGTGGTAAAGCTCAAAACTTTGGTAAGCTCTACAAATCTGATCAAAAATGTTCCTTTTGATGTGCCTGACATTACAAGGAGTGCAGTCATCTTTGGTCCGGACAGAGGAGCTATTCAGGGGAAGACTGTGAGTCAGAGGCCCGGTAGGGTCAGACTGATTTTTGTGGCTATTCCACCCCAATTGCATTAGCATCTAAAAATGTTACTTTCCCCCACTGATGTGATGTTTGTGAATGGGTTACCTTTTTGTGACCCTCTCCAGTGCATAAAGCTGCTAACCATGGTATTCCTACCTAGACAAATTGCTGACCATCTCTATCGTCATTTAACCAAAGTAGTGTGCTTAGATCAAAGAGGAGGTTTCTTAGTTGGAACTGCTCTGGATATGGAGTTTGAGTGCTCGATTGATAAATCTGCTGATGTTTTGGTTGACACCACTGTAGATAGAGAGCATGTGGGCAACATTGAAAGAGCCATTTGAGTGGTTAAGGATTGGTGCAGGAGTGTTGTAGCTGAAGTTCCCTACAAACACTGTATGACTGACCAATTTTTGGTGCATCTATTGCAATTTGTTGTTATGTTGATTATTGCCTTTCCCACTGACAGTGCTGTGTCTGACATCTATTTGACGTGGGGGATTATGACTGGCCTTTGTATTGATTATCAAAAACATTGTCAAGCACATTGGGGCTCCTATGTTGAAACCAGTGAAGATGAAGATGTGACACACCATGAGGGATTGTACTGCACAATGCATTTGTTTAGGCTCTACAGGTAATATTCAAGGATCAATTAAATGTTATAATTTGGAGACATAACAGGTTGTCAAACAGCAGATGATTAATCCTCTCCCAATGCCTGACCGTATCATTTGCAGCATAATCACATTGGGTTGATGGGCAAAACAGAAGCATACAGCAGAATGTTTAGCGTTCTGTAAGTAGAAATATGATTGGGGCAGTGATGACATTGATGATTACAAAGGCCTGGTGGAGCACAAGCCACAAGAAACTGATGCCCTCCTAGCCGAGATCTCAGGAGTGCCTCTTGAATCAGACTTCAATGCTCACATGGTGGTTGAACCAGTTATGGTGCTCGGGCCAAACTTGCCCATCCAGAATGCCAACCTTGCTGCTCCTCCTGAAACTGACAAGATTACAGGAGTGGATATTACATATAACATTGTTTTGGATCATGAAGAAATGACAGTGATGATGTCAATGCATCCATGACATCAAACAACAGCAACATAGAATATATATGAGAAAATTTAGCCAAGAATGATGTGGAGAATCAAACAGAGGATCTCACCTTTGACTGTGCTAACAACAAAAAAACTCAATGAGAGAGAGAAGGATGAGGATGCTGGTGCGGATGCAGATGTGACTGACAACAGGCAAAAGGGTGCAGTGCATTTGGAAGAAGAGACAGCCCATGGTGATCGACTAAGAAAATAGAACCTATTTAAAGGATGGTGTCATGTGCATAAATCCAAACGTCATTGTGCAATCAAAGCAAGATCTGAAGATCATAAGTGAAGATCTCTTACCAAAGAGGACATCTGTTCAATTCAGGAATCCCGCTACTGCAGGAGTATCACAGCAGGCATTGACATTGTATGGCAGCGTTGCACATGCCTCAGCCAGATTTGAGAGGAGGGGAACATTTTGTTGGTGATCAGGTGGGTCTACAGGTAATGGGAGTGGTGCTGCCCCAACAGGACAGCATCAATAAAGGGATTTACCTGTTTGGTGATAGAGCACAAGAGCCAGTTGGCAAGGAATTCAGACAACTACATGATTTTGTAACATAAAAGCTGGTGCATGCACATGAACTAACTCATCATCAGAGAAAACAAGCATTAGCATCACTTATCTTCATTACAGAGAAAAACGGTGGAAGGATCAAAACTTGAGATTGTGTGAATGGGAGCACTCAATAGGGTTATATTCCAAAGAAGAATACTGCATCCCCAACAGTCATGACTGACAGTGTAACTATCACCTTGGCTATCAATGCACATGAGCGCAGAGAGATCATCACCCTTGATATCCCAGGAGCATCTTACATGTTGATTTAGATGAAGAGGTGATAATGTTACTGAGGGAACAACTTGCTGATCTCATAGTACAAGTTGATCCAGGACTGTATGGTCCTTACCTCCACAAGACAAAGAAGAGAGAGAGCCTCCTGTATGTCAAAATGCTGAAGGCCATGTATGGACTACTCAGAAGTGGATTGCTGTTTTATCTTAAGCTCGTGAAAGACGGAACAGCATTTGGAGTCATTTTAAATGATTATGACCTGTGTGTTGCAAAAAATGATACATGGAAGCCAGATACTGTAGCATGGCACATAGATGATTTAAGATCTCCCATCAGAGCAAGAATGAGATAGATAAGTTAGTGGACTATTTTAGAAATAGGTATATAGGGAGAATGAAGTTATTCATGAAGGGAAAGTACACGATAACTTCAGAGTCAATCATGAGTACTCAGAGACAGGCATGGTAAAATTATCCATGCTGGGACATCTCCTAAAGATCATTCAGGACTTCACAAAGGAGATTGGGAAGACTGCCTCCACACCAGCATCGGATCATTCATTCCAAGTTTGGGATGCCAAGGAGACCAAAAAAGCAGGAAAGTATTTGAGTGCAGATAAAGAAGCAATTCCACCATTCAGTAGTACAATTGCTGTTTGTCTCCATCAGAATGCAAAGGGATATCTAACAGTGGTAGAATTTCTGACCATGAGAGTTAAGAAACCGGATGAAGATGATTGGGGCAAGCTCAAGTGCTTACTCAAATATTTAAAGGGAAGCCAACACCCGAGATTAACACTATCTGTGGAAAATCTCAGTCAGATCAAGTGGTGGGTGGATGCATCCTATATTGTGCATGATGATTGCAAAGGACATACCCGGGAAATGATGTTCCTGGGACAAGGGGCACATATTAGTTTCTCTTGCAAACAAAAGCTGAATGTTCCAAGTTCAACTGAGGGTGAACTGGTCCTGGTCGGTATAGATGACACTTTATCTCTGATACTCTGGGAGCAGTATTTCATTGAGGAGCAAAGGTATTCAATTGACCAAAACATATTGTATCAGGATAACAAGTCTACACTTCTGTTGGCAAACAATGGTAGATGGTCCAGCTCAAAAATTACTGTAGACATATCAAGTCAAAATATTTTTTATTAAAGATAAAGCGGAATCAGGAGAGATGGAGATCAGCATCAACCTACTGAGAAGATGTGGTTAGACAAAATGACAAAGCCTAAGCAAGGAAGATGTTTTTGGATTGATAGGGCTATGCTTATGAATTGCCCAGAGGATTATGATGCTGATAAGGAATGCGCAAGACAAACCATAAACTTCTGCCGAAATATCCTGAGCATGTGGTTGTATCATCAAAACACAGAATCCTATCCTGGTTATTGATTGCAGGAGTATATTGGGCAAGAAGACAAATTACATGTTGGGAAAGACAACAAATTACGTGTTGGGCAAGTGGAAAAATTGCAACTATGCACTAAAGGTGATATGGCTACATTGATTAGGGGATGCCCTATCTAGCCATGCAACTCCCCATCTCTAGAGAAAATTTACAATATCCCCTCCCCCAATTTCAACATGCTGTACTAGAATGTTAGACAACCTTTACTTGACCTGAGTCGGGGTAGCTCTAGACTGTGTTGTGGTAACAATAATCTTTCATTAATTAGTCTCCTTTGATGTAACATATCTCAAAGTTGATAATGGTGGCTTTAGTGACATGGTATCTCCTCCTCAACAACTTTGGTGAGAGATGCAAGATAAGCAAATTTTCTTGCCCAAGGTTCTGTGTTGTACTGGACCACCCAGTAGCACATGAGTTCCATGTGTGGGCAATAGTTTAGCGAGTGATTTGCTTTGTAATCATGTTACTTTACCATGAGAAGACTTTGGGTCTATTTGTATGCCCTTGCTGTTTAGTGCAGAATGTTGCATGTTGGTTTGTTTAAACCTTTACTTGCTGCTTGATGGGTCCATCCTAACCTCGTTTAAGGTGGCCTTTAAGCTAGCCTTTGGAGACTACTAAGTTACTCCAAATGACTTCTATTGAGACTATAGGGCTATCATTGACTCCAATGTATGTGCAGGTGAGGCACATGGAAAATCTGTGATTGTTGCTTCTAGCACTGAGTATGTTTGACCTTCGTCAGTTGTTCTAGGCATGAACATATTCTGGATGCATCAGTATCCAGTCTAACAGTTTGTTGACTTATTGTGAAGTCTTTTTTATACTGTAGAGTTGAATATTGCAACATCTACTGCACTTTATTGACTCTTTGAGTTTGGACAGTTTTCCTAACTTGTTGTCCATTTTTACTTCTATTAAGAAGCACTTTTGAATTTACTGTAATGTGTTAATAATTTGGTTCTAACTTTAGTTGTGTAGTCAATTTTGACGATGACTGACAATGAAAAACACTCCAGATCGCAAGGTAAATTTTCCTCTTTATAACTTCTTTGGTTATTCAGACTGGTTGTGCTCTGTCTTTTTAGGTTTAGACCTATTTCATGCTTTAAAGTGGAGATAGACAGGCAATTTCTTCCAAACACCTAGTCTCACTCAAACAGTTTCTCTTGTTCTGAGAAACCTCAAAAACATGTTTACTTATTAGCTTGTCATGATAGCTAGTGTCAATTTTTCCTGCTATTTTACTCAGACCCCCTAAAGGAGTATTGCACTGGAGTGGTTAGCTCTGTGTACAAGAGTATTTCTGCTCAATAAGAGCACTACACTAAAGTGGTTAGCTATGTGCATAATATATTGTGTCCTGGTGTTGGTGAAACCATGGCTCACAGATATTAGCAGATTTGTGAAATCAATACTCACTGGCAAGGTGAAAATAAATCATAACATATTTTTTGTCGTTATTTGTTCAAAAATCAGAACAGTTTTAGTTCAGTCCTTGCTTTTGCCAACACTGAGTTCATGTGCTGGCTTAGTTGCTCTGGGTAAATTTACTCCAGAAAGGTGGTTTCAACAACATCGCCTTTCAGCAATGTGTTAAGACCCTACCATTTGGGGGCCGTAATTTGTCCCCGCAACGGGCCTCAGATTCCAGTGAGCCCATAAAGTGGGCACGTGAATTTCCGTGGCCTCCACCCATTTTCTGGCACGTGCTCACGGAGCGATCACATGCCCTCACACAACGTAAATGGCCTTACATGCCGACACCGCAACAAACTCATAAAATAACAAGCTCCCTGTTACCATGACTTGTTGCTCTTTTATAGAGCTTGTTTAATCCTCCAAACTTCCTCCGCGACGCTCTCCACGCTCGCCTCGCCAGCACGATCCGCTCGCTCCTCCCTCGACGGCCGCACCATGTCGACCCCCGAGGCAGCCAAGCTCGTCATCGACGACGCCACGGCCGAATTCCCTGCCATCGTCGGCGCACCAAGCGACGACGACATCAAAACTCTCACGGAGTTCCTCCAGAACCTCCTACAGGCCATCGACATCCCCGGAGGCCAAGACAGCCTCTCGGGGCTCATCGACGCGCCCGCCGACTACCGTACCGCCTACGGGCACGACTTCGATCGTCTCGAAGCTCCCCTCGCTGCGTACGATCCATCCATCGCCCCCGACGCCACGAACGCAGTCCGCGTGAAGGCTGAACGCGCCTGGACCGCCCAACTCGAGCTCCAGCGCCTCATCCGCACCGTCGAGCGAACGCTGCGTTCGTTTTTCTCCACAATCATCGAAGAAACGTGGCTCCTCCCGCTGAAGGACCCCGTAACCTTCTACAACAAGGTCCCTATCCGCGAGTACCTCCGCCACCTCTCCACAAGCAGCGGCGGACTCGAGGCCACAGACATCGTGCAGCTCCAGGCCTCGATGCTCTTGTGGTGGTCCGAAGACCCGCGCGTCCCCGAGTACATCAACAAACTCGAGGACGCGCAGAAGAAAGCAGCCCGGGCCCAACTCCCCATCACCGACGAATGGCTTGCAGCCATCGCCACCATGTCCCTCCTCTCTGCCGGCAGCTTCCCGAAACTCCGCCTCGACTGGGACGGCCTCGCGCCCGCCGCAAAGACCTGGACGGCCTGGAAGACTTGGGCCCTCAAGTCCCACAAAACAACAGAGCGCGAACAACGCGCCTCTGGCATCCGCGGCGACGTCTTCGGAAGCGCCGCCTCCGCCATCCAAGTCCACGGCATCACTGCCGATCACCACAGCCTCCTACCCTCCACCTTCACGCCAACTACACAGCCCATACTTGCAGAACTCGACCGCTACCTAGACAACATGGCAGCGGCCGTGACCAACGAAAAGGCCGTACTCGAAACCCTCGTCTCGACCAATGCCGAGCTCTCCACGCTCAGCAGCACCAAGATTGCCAAGCTTGAACAGCTCCTCCAGGACCTTAAGTCCTCTGGCCCGCGTCCTGCCCAAGGAACAACTCCGTCTGCCTCCCGCTCTGACGCCGACACCCGCGCCGTCGCCCAACTCCGCGCGGCTATCAAGCACAAGTGGGTCCCTGGCTCCTTCTGCTCTTCCCACGGATGGGGAGTCGGCCCCAACCACTCCAGCTCCAACTGCAAGGGCAAGCGAGCCGGACATGTGGACAGTGCCACCCGTGCCAACCCTCAAGGCCCCGGAGCCACCCGCAACAAAGGTTGGGACGACTTCCTCTCGGTATGACACAGCGGGACCGCAGCTCCTCCCCTAATAGGTACTTCCATAAAAAATAAACATCCTATTATTAATACCTGCCGCAGTCCCCCCCAAATCAACACCCCCAGCATCTCCTCTTTTAATACTCACCCCACTAACTCATCCACTATCAACAGCGACTGGATCACCGTGCCCGGTGCATTCCCAGCCGCCACCCCCTCTCCTTCACCCACTCTCTCACTTTTCACCACCACCCATGACAGCAACCCCTACAAGTGCCTATCAGCACCCATACCGCCACCCCGCGGAAGCGCTGCCCAAATTTCGCACACCGCCATAGTCGACTCTGGCGCCAGCGACATCTACTTCGCCCCTGGTGCCCCAGTCACCAACATCAACCCAGCAGCGCCCACCTCATGCGTCGGCGACGCCGCTGGCAACTGCCACCAGTCCTCAGCCCAAGCCACTCACCTTCTTTCATCACTCCCAGTCAAGAACGTCAAGATCATGCCCACCTTCAAGCACAACCTGTTTGGAGTCGGCAAGCTCTGCGACAACGGATGCCGCGTCCTCTTCGACACCCACTCCGTCACCGTCTTCAACAAACAAAACGACTCCATCTTGCTCCAAGGGTGGCGCGAAACCACCGGCGCCAAACTCTGGCGCTTCTCGCTCCTGCCTGACGACCATCCACAACCACCCATCCTCCCTGCGGCCCTTGCCGCAACCCCTCATCTTGCACTCAACGCAGGCGACCTCCCCAGCGTAGGCGCCCTCGTGCACTACCTCCACGCCGCAGCAGGCTTCCCGGTCAAAGCCACCTGGCTTGCCGCCATCAAGGCCGGCAACTACTCCAGCTGGCCGGGCCTCACTTTTGCCAACGCCGCCAAGTACTGCCCCGACAGCACCGAAACAGTCAAAGGGCACCTCAAGCAAACCAGACAAGGCTTGCGGTCCACCAAGCCCAAGCCCCCCAAGCCTGCCCTTACCCCCTCAGCTCCCTCGCACGAACTCCATGTCTATATCGAACCCGTCAGCAAACTCTACACGGACGATATGGGACGATTCCCCATCCGCTCTCGCAGTGGCAACCAATACATCATGCTTGCCTACCACTGCGACAGCAATGCCATCCTGGTTGAGCCCTTCCAATCACGACACGACCGGCACCGCATCGCCGCCCATGGCCGCATCATGACACGCCTCAAGGACAAGGGGCACACAGTAGACCACCAGATCCTCGACAACGAGGCCAGCAAGAACTACCGCCAAACCATCACACAAGACTGGAACGCAACATACCAGCTTGTCCCCCCTCACGTCCACCGAGCCAATGCTGCCGAACGCGCCATACAAACGTTCAAGGCACACTTCCTCAGCATACTCGCTGGCATCGATGCTTCGTTCCCAAATTACCTCTGGGACACGCTGCTCCCCCAAGCAGAACTCACCCTCAATCTCCTTCGCCAATCCACCCTCGCTCCCGCCACCTCCGCGTGGGAAGCCTTCAATGGACCACTCAACTACGACGCCACACCGCTCGGTCCCATAGGATGCCCAGTGCTTATCCACAACAAAGCATCCACCCGCAACTCCTGGGACTTCCGCGGACGCGAAGGCTTCAGCATCGGCCCCGCCCTCCTTCACTACCGCTGCTTCCAGGTAGTAGACTCAGCTACCAAAAGCCTCCTCATCTCAGACACTGTCGAGTTCCGACACGGCTACCTCAAACAACCCAGCATCACCTACGAAGACCGTCTCCTCCATGCCATCAATTTTCTCTCCGTGGCACTCAACGACGCCCCTGCTACAGCAACCGATGCTCAACTTTCCGCCATCGAGTCGCTCCGCAACCTCTTCGCCAAGTGGACCACATGCCCCAGCACTCAGCCTCTCCAACCACCCCCTCTTACTCGCCCCGAACCCCCGCCCCACTTGCCGCCGCGACGCCAAGTTGACCCGTTACCCCTCCCACAACCCCCAAGGGTGGTAGCCCCTTCCCAGCCCACCACTCCGGTGCCCGCACCATCCAAACCCACCGCCCAGCCATCTCCAAGGGTGGTCAGCCCCCCAGCCCCTATCGCACACCGCACCCGCTCTCGCCATGTTCCCTCACAACCAGGTCTAGGTGAGGCAGTCGCTCACCGCACCCGCTCCAAAGTAGCTCTCTTAGTAGCTGCTATGATTGTCCAAGGCCAACAATCCTCGGCCTTCTCCGCACTCAACCTCTCAGCGTCCGTCCTCGACCACGAAACTGGCAAATCCCTCGAGTACCGCCAACTCCGCAAGCACCCCAAGCTCGGCACCATCTGGAACAAGTCTTATGCTAACGAACTTGGTCGTCTCTGCCAAGGCATTGGAGACAACCCGGGTGGAGATGGCAAGCGAGTCGAAGGCACAGACACCTTCTACGTCATAGACTACGAAGACATACCCATCGACCGCCGCAAAGAAATCACCTACACCAAGGTGGTCTGCAAAGTGCGCCCCGAAAAAACCGATCCCGACCGAACCCGCATCACCATTGGCGGCAACCGCATCTGCTACCCAGGCGATGTCGGCACCAAGACAGCCCCACTAGAATTAGTCAAACTCATGATCAACAGCGTACTGTCACGTAAGAATGCCAAGTTCTGCACCTTTGACATCGCTAACTTCTACCTAGGCACCCCCCTCGACCGCCCAGAATTTGTTCGCATCCGACTAGACGACATCCCACAGGAATTCATCGATGAATATAACCTCACACACCACGTCAAAGATGGCTGGGTCTACTTCAAAATCGTCAGAGGCGTTTATGGACTTCCCCAATCCGGCATCCTGGCCAACCAGCTTCTCGAAAAACGACTCAACACAGCCGGCTACTACCAACTCGATGCCACACCTGGACTATGGCGCCACAAATGGAGACCAATCATGTTCACCTTAATAGTGGACGACTTCGGCGTCGAATACGTAGGATACCAACACGCACTCCATCTTCGTGACACCATCAAACGACACTACGACCTTACCGAGAATTGGAAAGGCGACCTCTACGCCGGCATCAACCTCGCCTGGAACTACAAGAAGCGAACCTGTCGCCTCACCATGGAAGAATACATCGCAACTGTTCTCATCAAATACGACCACCCCATGCCCAAAAAGCGCCAACTCTCACCTTCCAAAGCAGCTAAAATCATCTATGGCGCCAAAACGCAGTACACACCAGACGAAGACAACAGCGACCTCCTCGACGACAATGGCATCAAACGTGTCCAAGGCATTGTAGGAGCTCTCCTGTACTACGCCCGAGCCGTCGATAACAAACTCCTCTACGCCCTCAGCGACATCGGCTCCGAACAAGCAGCAGCAACAACTCGCACCAACCAAAAAGTCCATCAACTTCTAGACTATTGCGCTACCTACCCTAATGACGGCATCACCTTCCGCGCCAGCGACATGGTCCTCGGAGCACACTCCGACGCAGCCTTCCTTAACGCCAGCAACTCCAGAAGCCGCGCGGCTGCACACATCATGTGCTCCGAAGATGACCCTGTCCCGTCGTACAACGGACCCATTCTCACCATAGCTCAAATCATCAAATGCGTCATGTCGTCAGCCGCAGAAGCTGAACTAGCAGGACTCTTCATCTGTGCTAAGGAAATGGTCCCTCTCCGACAATCCCTCATAGCAATGGGTTGGCCGCAACCAAAATCACCCATCCAAACAGACAACACAACTGCCCTCGGCGTAGCCAACAAAACCATCATTGCCAAACGGATGAAATCCATGGACATGCGACTTTGGTGGCTCCGATGCCGAGAATCCCAAGGCCAATTCCGATACTTTTGGGGCCCCGGACCAAACAATCTTGCCGACTATTCGTCCAAGGCCCATCCAGACATTTACTACGAGTCCCAGCGTCCCATCCACGCTGGATAACCTCCCACTCCATACTCTCTCCCACTCTCTTCGCTCACTGCAAGGGTGTGTTAAGACCCTACCATTTGGGGGCCGTAATTTGTCCCCGCAACGGGCCTCAGA
>JALLPD010001353.1:0-12283 GCA_036940065.1 Cyclotella cf. meneghiniana | reverse complement strand
TCCAGGTGGAAGCTCCTAGAGCTTACAAGTGTAAGCAGATTCTTGGCCTATTGCATTGCCAAAGAAGGCAAAATGGACCATTCAAAGAACTACACAGCATGAAGTCACAACTGTCTTATGTCCATCACTACCTTGGTGGCTCAAGACTAATGATAGAGCTTTGAGGTACAAATGATTGCATCACCCACTGTTTGGTGACACATTGATCACTGAAACCACTTCATGGCATGGCAACAAGTCTATGGAGGTATTTGCTACCTCATTTGGTTGGTACCATGTTTTCCTGATGTAGCACAAGAGTGATGCATATGAAACCCTTTTCCTGTTGTTCCAATGTGAAGGTGTTCCACCAGCATTTATTGATGATGGTTCAAAGGAATAGGTGAAGGGTGAATTTAGGTGCAAACTCAAGGAAGTTTGCTGCCAGCTAAAGCAGACAGAGCCTTATTCTCCGTGGCAGAATGCCATAGAAGGAAACATCTGTGAGCTTGTGAGTGGAGCTGTTGTAAGATGATCAAGTCTGGATCAACAAAGAAGTTGTGGGATCACTATATAAGCTGGAATCTTACATTAGGTCATACACTGCATATGATACTTATATGTTGCATGGTGAAGTGCCAGAAGCCATCATGTCTGGTAAAACTTCAGATATTTGCCAGTTTTGTGAGTTCAAGTGGTATGAGTGGGTCCAGTTATGATGTAGTGCTGTACAGTTCCCTGATGACAGCCTTGATCTGTGAAGATATCCCAGCCCAGGTATTGATGTTGGACCAACACTTACTACAGATTCTTTGACAGAATGGAGAGGTAGTCCATTTGTCTGCTTACCATGGACTGACACCTGAAGGAATTGCAAATCAAGTTGATCAAGATGCAAAGAAGAATTTTGATGAGTCCATTGGAGTAAAGCTTGGACCCAATGCATCCATTGATGACTTTAAGGACTTAGGGATTGATGAGTCTCCTAATTATGAGAAGTACAATGATGATTACCATGATGGTTATATACCAGTCCCTCTGATGAATAATTGGATGTTACACCAGAGATTCAACACAAGGCGGTGCATCCAAGAGGGGCCCACATGGCAAGGGGTAAGGTCATTCATTGGGAACATGATGCAAAGGGAAATTTGATTGGATAAGCCAATAATAATATAATTATGGACACTCATCATTATGAGGTTCAGTATCCAGATGAAGAACTGATAAAACTGAATGCATTTGGTCATCTGACAGATGTACCACCAACCATCCTTATTCAAGTGTTGTTGGGCATGAGACTGTTGAGATTGTTCTCGCATTTGCTACTCTTAATGACTTGAATGTCAAGGTGACTGATGTCATGAATGCTTGTGTGACATCAGCAGAAGAGAAGATTTGAACTATTCTTGGCCCTGAGCTGGTGAAAGTCAAGGGATGAAGACTGTGATTGTCGGTGCATTGTATGGTTTGAAGAGTGCAGGAGCTTCATTCCAAAATCACTTGGTTGATTGCATGAAGCATCTGGGATATACACCTTGTCTTGCTCACCCTGATCAAAGTCAATATTGATGATGATGGTACAGCATATTATGCATATATTAAGTCCTTTGTTGATGATGCTTTGAGGTTTGTGTCAGTTGGACAAATACTTCATGCTGAAGCCTGGGTTGCTTGGCAGCCCTGACATCAATCTTGGTGCATAACCAAAAAAGATGACATTGCCTAAAGGTGTCAAGGCATGGGCAATGAGTCCAGCACAATACAAACATCTGCCAGTGAAGAGTGTGGAGAAATCTCTGGTTGATAACCTATTGGCACCTTGGAAGTTGCTACCAAAGGCAGAAATCCTTTTTGACATTGGTTATTTGTCAGAAGTAGATGATTCTCCAGCATTGGATCCTTTGCTTTTGTCATACTATCAGCCACAGATTGATATTCTGAGTTGGATGGTTGAGCTTTATAGAATTGACATAATGACTGAGGTGTTTATGTTGGCATCACAGTTAGCTATGCCAAGGGAAAGGCATTTGCAAGCTTTATTTCATATATATGCAAACCTGAAGCAGAAGTACAATTCAAGGCTTGCATTTGACCCAGCCTATCCCTCCATTGACATACGTGATTTCAAGAAGTGTGATTGGAAACAGCACTATGGTGACATGATGGAAGTCATCTCCCAAATGCACTGGAGCCAAGAGGCAAGAATGTAGATCTGGGAATATTTGTAGACAGTGACCATGCTGGGGATAAGTTGACAAGGTGTTCAAGAACTAGATTCATGATCTATCTGCACACCATGCTCAGCAAGGCACTGTCCAAGAAGCAAGCTACTATTGAGATATCAGTGTTTGGAGCTGAGTTTGTTGCCTTAAAACACGGGATAAAATGTCTCCAGGGTTTGTGATAGAAGCTCAGCATGATGAGTGTCCCCATCTCAGGTCCCTCCTACATCTATGGAGATGACATATCAGTCATCCATAATACTCAGTGCCCTGTGTCTACTTTGAAGAAGATGATTCCCTATGCTACCATGCTGCTTCTGAATCTTTTCATTTGATGGATCTCTGACAGTTCTTATGACATGATAAGAATGCTGCAGATTTACTCACCAAGTCCTCTATGGCCAACAGAGGAGGTGTATTGTTAGTGAAATTCTCATGACATTTATGATGACTTTTAAAGTCATCTGGGGTTTTATTTTGGTACCTTGTTGTAAACTTAGTTTATGGGACCAATAAATAATTTTGAGGGGACCAAGAAAGATATGTGTGATGTGTCATTCCTATGCAGGATGAGAGTGTCTATTTGTGTCCATGTGTGACTGAACTTATTGGGTTCATGTACATTATCATGATCTTGATTGTGAATGTGATGGTGATGGTGATTGTGGTCATGGTACATCTTTGATGCATCCTTATTTAAAGGTTCGCTGTCATTCAAGGTTGATGTTGATTGCAGTTTTGAATGGCAACAGACACAATTAAAATTAGCTCTCTTGCACAAACGCCAGTGTCAAGGGGGCCAAAGGCCGTGCAGCATGAACTATAGTACTGTTATACTATCTTTTGCCTAGGTACTTACCATATAACTTGGTTTATAAGACCCCTGGAATTATATGATCCTCTTCACAAAATCTGCCAACATTTGTGTTTTTTGGCTTCTAGAATGTCTCCAGAGGAACTAAAACTCTACTCACTTGATTCTACAACAATATATGCCCATATGAATAGCTACTTGTAACTCTGGTTGGTTGTTGAGATTCACCACAATGCTGCTCAACTCACCACACACCATTGTTAAACCCAACACACAGATGGCATGATAGGAAAAAAATTGGCAAGAATACAGCACCAATGCATACTTTGGTATATTAGTTGTATGCTCATACTTTTTGTCTATGCAAGCATCACCAGCTTTGAACAGACCTCTAAAAACTTTTGACATATCTAGGATATTATATATGGTACAGGTACTGTCTACAATCTTGAGTTGACCTATGCCTGACATGAGCCAAGTATCTACATACCTCATGTAGGGATACTCTCTGGGACCTTCAGCCAGTGCTGAACCCATGAACAGGACATGGGGACACCAACAAACCAAGTTCTGGCCATTGGGGGAAGGATGCCACCAAACGTTTGGCAAGACCCTTTGGCAAGATCAATCAATTCTGCCAGGATCTCCTGTACAGCCTTAATTGATACGTTAAGATCCTGATTGGTATACCTGAATCCAACAAGGTATAAGTAAACCAAAAGAATTCAATTATCATGCAAATTATATGATATCAATAAGAGGACTAGCATTCTGCAGTCCTCAGTATTAATCATTTCAATAGCTCATAATTTTAAATTCCAATCATCTGGATACTTGTTTACTTCTTACTTATCCTTTTACTACTCAAAAATGTCCTACCGACACACGGCTTAGGTCCCTATTGTACAATATCCCTACAGTCTAGTGCTGAGTTACACACTTTCCTAGTTGTAGTGAGTCTCACTCATGAGCCCGCACATCAAAATACCCAGACACGTCACTGAGGCCAAGTTCCAGTTGACATGGGTAGGCTCCGCTCCATCTAGCAGAGTATTTAAGACCACAAGTGACGTGAACACATATACATGGCACCAAAAAGCCCACATAGTGTTGCCAAAACACATGCATGGCACAAGAAGACCACAAGTGGCACATATGTGCACACGTGGTGCCAATAAGACCACATAGTGAAGCAAATTTGTGGGCCTGGCACAAAATGACCACTAAATTGCACGTACATGCTTAAGTGGCATAATTACATTAGCAAGTGGTGAAGTGTGCACTAGTGAAACAAATAAAATAAATGAAAAAGACCACAAAGTGACATATTTTTTACTTGCCGGGTGTATTGCCCTAAGATTTTTTTCAGAGCAATAAGCTTAGTCAGAATTGTTTATGACTTGCACTAATAGGTCAAAACTTTTAACTAAGATCAGCAACTAATTGTTGAGTAAAAAACTGAGTAAAGTAGAAAAAATCTTATAGATAGCTCACTTAAAAATTAGCTGTAATGGTCAAAATGACCCAGAATTTTTTGCTGAGCCCTCACATGGCAAGAAATAAAACTCATGTCCCCCATGTGGTATTTACCATGTTGAAATGACCTCACAACCAAACTTTAAGTTCTTGTCCTGAAGTGTGACTGTCATGCCAATGGATTTTTGCAAGTTTTTCTCCTATTTCTGTCCCAAGAAATTCCTGCTCAGACATAGGTTATTTTTTGTCTCCATGCAAGGTTAATGGGAGTAGCAAGTGGTTAAATTGCACCTGATGCATTTTTTTCACCTCAAGCAAGTATTGCCCAAGGTTAACTCAAAGGTCACCCAAGAATGCCCAGTCATGGGAATGTGCATTGAGCATGCATGAGTACAAAATAGCCCACAGGCAAGACTGCTTGATATGGCCTAGCCTGATTGATGCAAACCAGTGAGCTGCAGCCCAAAAACATTGCACGCAATAAAGCACAGCATGTATAGTGAGCTTATTCACAGAAAGGTTTACACAATTAAAATTGCAACAAAAAGACCGTTCTCAATAGGACTGAGACTCTCGCACTCGCAATCCAGCCCGCTATGCAATCAATGAACCTAGGAGTACAACTCCTTCTAAAGGCAAAGGATTGAGCAAAATGTCAAATCCCAGATATGCTTCAAAATGATGTGGAGTGAAATTTCTTGACCAGTAAGTCATGGGAATGCATTGAGAGTCAATAAATCAACTACTGTTTGATTCCCTGACTAAAAGTGTACTGTTTGAAGGGGCCTCCAGGCCGAAATTGTGCAAATCTTGAATTCGTTTGCAATCACTGCACATATTTATCATTTTTCACTAGAAAACACATGACTGCCCAAATTTCTTGCAAGTATTGCTAGAAAAACAGAGGAAAGCCCCAAAAATACAAGAATTATGTCCACTTGCACTTGCAAGCTCACAAGCTGTACAAAAAAGAGGTCAAAATGAAAAAAAGGTCTGAGAGGCTGAGAAAAGCCCAGCACCTCTATCACTCGGAGATAAAAAGAATCTGTAGCTCTAACATATAAAAATTGATTTTTTAATTCTCTGTTATTAAGAATTTTTCAAAATGAAAAAATTATCACCAAAATTCAAAAATCAAAATTTAATAATCTGATTTCTTCCATACCTAACTTACTTAAGATTTGAATTTAATCTTGATAAAAAATGCAAAAAGGGACAAAGGCCTCTACAAGGCACCCAGCATAATTTTTCTCAGGAGGAAACATGCTATCTCCAGGCTGTAAAAAAGACTTACGTGCCATTGCAGCACTACAAATGCAAGGTATCAAAAAGCGACTGAAGATCAAGCATTATCAGACTCCAAACCCCTGGCAGTGTGCCGCTACAGTAACACTTGCATCAAAAAGAAATTGCCCCTAGATATTCTTTATGATCCTAAAATTGGAACCCTCATATGTTCTCCCTACGCAACTTGGCAGCTGTCAAAGTCTTGACAAAGTTTGGATGGTGTTTTTCCTAAAATCAAAGGAAAGGCAAAGTCACATGTCTCTTGCAAAATGTAATGAGTTCCTGCTACAACAGACTCCATGAGTAAAACTCAGGATGACTGAGCCAGCATACAACCTAAGTCTTGATCATTATCATGACAGTGCTCAACATTGTTCTAAATCTTTGAGCAAAAAAATATATAAAAATGTAATGATTCAAATTACTTTGCCAGTGATAATCATAAGTCTGCAAGAAAAACATTGTGAGCCAGGAGTGCACCAACACCCAGGACACAATAGGCATGCATAAGCTGGTTGCTTGAGTAAAAGTGACCTTCTAGAGCAATTATGCTCTTCATGCAGAAAGCTTACCACTCCAATGCTACACTCTTCTGGAGTAAAAATAAATAGCAGACATTCCAAGCTGTGTTACAGGAATAGTTGACACTAGCAAACACTACAAGCTCAGTTACAAACGTGTTACTGAAGTTCCTTGACACAACAGGAACTGTTTACATTGAGCTTTAGTGATTGAAAGAAACCACCTGTTTCTTTTGACTATCAAGACAAGGAAGGTCAATACCAAATAAAAATAGAGCATATCAGTCTGCAAAATAGGTACAAAATACTGGGGGGAAAATATACCTTAAGGACAAGAGTGTTTAGTTAAACAGTCATCATCAGATTTGGCTGAACAACATAAAAACAACACCCAAATTAAAAAGCAGTCTGACTGTACACAAAAATGGTTCTTAAAAAGAAGCAAAAAGGGACACCTAGTTAGAAAGCTGTCCAGGTTCAAAGAACCAGTGCAGTAATGCAGTTTTCAACAATGTTCACATCTGCAACATTAGAAGACTTCAGAATAAGTCTGACAATCATTTGTCGGATACTGATGCATCTTGAAGCTGTGTATGTCTATACAACATGGGGCATGTCAGATCCCCCTCACATCAAGTAATCAACATCGAATTCACAGTTTTTTCATGTGCTTTACTAGCACATCATTTGGAGCCAATGATAGCCATTTAGATCTCAACATGAGATAATTTGGAGCAACCACCATATTGTCTTCAAAGGCTAAGCTTGGATGGCAACCTTACCTAAAAATGAACAAATTGGTCTAACCAGGTAGCAACAATCAGGTTTGTATATCAACCCAATTGCCAAAACTCTGCTCAAAGACTACAAGGGCATAAAACTACCCCAAGTCAAATTGTAATAATCAAGAGCAGATCACTCCTTGCTGAAAAATTGCTCATACAAAGATATTACAAGCTACTGGGAGGTAACACTTTGAAAAGTTTTGAGCAAAGCACTATGATCATCCCACCTTTCTCACAACAAATTGTGAGAGGAAGTTCCATGTCAAGAATGCCACTATCATAACAAAGAGGAATCTTTAGTGTAAGACTACTGTTCCCAAAGACAGCCCTCATGTTGAGAAGCAGGTATGCTTGCATTCTTGTATCTTGCAAGGCCGAATGCATAATCACAGTAACTAAGATTGAACTCTTGGCCATTTCATTTATTTAGATTCAAAGATGGGTCTGTGTAAAACTAGATTATATGTCAAAGACAAAAAAAACATCTAGTGTTTGATTCTCCAATGTGATGTTCTGATAGGGATACCTTCAGAGAACTCTGTGGAAAACTAACATGGCATTCATTCAGAAAGGAAGGAGATAGTCACCTTACTAGAATATGTCTCTTCTTGAAGAAAAGACTAATGGATAGCCAACGGTAGTACACCCACTTACAGTACAAGCCATAACAATGCGTAAGACTCAAATGAGCAATAAAACAAGAAAACAAAGAATCCATGAACTTTGGTCTTGTCACACAACAACATAACATATCGTGAGCATCTTGCCTGATAAATACAGTCATGTCCCCAAAAAGAAAAAGTCAAGCAGTAACAGTTATTAACAGAGAGAGTATAACACTCTGAGAAGCATTAATGCACAACAGGGGTCATACAAGCCACTCTACACATAATATTGGTACAGCTTCAAGCTTGTCAACGTTTACAGAAATCACACAAAAAATACAACATGGCCAGTGGTCAACATCAAAAGAGTTAAACTCTTCAAAATCTTTCCAGCTGTGAAGTATCTAAATGCCATAGATAATTTTAAAAACTGTTGCATCAAAACACAAAAAGTACTTAGCGTACAATCATAAAGGTGTGTTTTTCCATTGAGGGTACTCACCACAGAACAACAAGGATACACAAAGGTTAATCCTGACCCTCATGGGTACAGAACAGAGGCAGTTATTAAAAAGTTTTCAATGATCATGATCAACAGAATATGAAAACATTGTTTACTTGCCGGTAGTTGACCCATTGGTCAACTGTTCCCATGGATACACAGGGGCTGTGGGCAAGTTTAATGACATATATTAATGAAAATGATGCATGAGCAAAACAGCAAAATAACATTCTGTAGCATACTCAGCACCTTAATCATAGAGACCTGGTCAAATATCTACATTGTACACTCATTGTGACAATTAAAGTGCAGTTACATACTACACTTTCTTGCCATAATACTATTTGGCAGGCAGCGTAAGTCAAAAGAGTCTTCCGAAAACCCAAGTGAACAAGATACTAGAGATCATCATCAAACAAATTATGGTGATTCTTGACCTGATGAACAATCGACAGCCTTGTCAGCAGCTTCTAGTAGCTTGTGTGTCCGTAAGATACACCAATGGTCCATTCACTTAAATCAACATACTATGCAGTGCCTTAATGCCTATGTTTAGTGATGCAATTCAAAAGATGGGAACTGTAGTTTGGATTTCCCTCTTGCACACAAATATAACTTAGAAGACAACAGGAACACCAGACCAACCTGACAAACAATACTCCCAGAAGTCTGGTTACATGGTTGGTGTAATCACTGACATAGTGAACACAGGTACTTTCCGGCACTAAAATTTGGGTCCATATGGATGTGATAATTGGCTAATCACTAAAATTCATGCAATGGGACAATCAGGATTTCATGTGGAAGTAAGTCATTACAACTATGACTTATGTGAGCACAAATACAAAATAAGAGGTGTAATAAGTTCAAATTGGCCCAAAGTATCCCTCTCCACAAGCAAATACACTTTAGACTGAACATACAATAATGTATGTAACAAATGTCACAGAAGCCTGCAGATTTTTCCTTCATCAAAAGGTATTTCTGCAAGCCTGGCTCAAAAAGGATCTTTTTCTTCACAGAGGTTTTATGTTTCCATGACTCACAATTTTTATCATTGAACACAAGGTTCTGTTTTAACAAGTGTGACTCCAATAGAATATTTTTCCTCACTGAGGTTTACTTTTCTGCGAGCACACTGATTCTCCAATCATGGGGGCAAGTGACATGAGCCAAGTATCTACATATCCTATGTAGGGATGCTCTCTGGGACATTCAGCCAGTGCTGAACCCACGAACAGGACATGGGGACACCAACAAACCAAAATCTTGCCATTGGGGGAAGGATCCGACTAAACGTTTGGCAAAAAACCTTGGCAAGATCAATCAGTCCTGCCAGGATCTCCTGTACAGCTTCAATTGGTATATTAAGATCCTGGTTGGTATACCTGAATCCAACAAGGTGCAAGTAAACCAAAAGAATTCAATTATCATACAAATTACATGATAACAATCAGAGGACAAGCATTCTGCAGTCATCAGTATTAATCATTTCAATGGCTCATAATTTTAGATTCCAATCATCTGGATACTAGTTTACTTCCTACTTATGCTTTTACTACTCAAAAATGTCCTACCGACAAACGGCTTTGGTTAAAGCCACTCTTACTTAATTTTATATTATGTAGTAATGGGTAATATGAAATTTAAACTGATTTTTATGAGTTAAATTTGTTGTAGCAAACTGAACCCCACAATGAAGAGTTATCATGTAATTTACATGATAATTGTTCTTCACAGAGATTGGCATCAATTTATGATATTCTCTGTTCCATGATTGCTTTTCTCAGAAAGAAGTCATAGTTTTCTGACAAACAAGTGATAGTTTTCTGAGAAAGAAAACATAGTTTTCTGAGAAACTAATATCTCATTACTTTGCATACTTCCTTTGGTCGGGACAAGGTGCAAAGGACCCGCAGAGGTTCCAGGTGGAAGATGATGGGGTATACCTAGTGAAGGTGGATAATTCGCCTACGTCACCCCCATGATTGGAGAATTAGAGTAGCTTGACGAATAGTAAAACCTCAGTGAGGAATCAATCCAATTACGAATCAGACTTGCAAAAAACCTTATGGGTAAGGATGAATATTGCAAGTTTTGGTGACTTGTGGTACTTGCATGTAAGTTTATGCAGTATTGTTAAGTGTAAGTGCATGTGGAGAGGAAGTTTTGTGATGGTCATTTTTGCCAACATTTTGAGTACTCTCTTAAGTCAGGATATAGGACTTACTTCCGTGTGAAACCCTAATTGTCTTATCGTATAAATGCTGTGATCGTCTAAGTATCACTTCTATACAGACTGAATATTTGTGAGGGGTAAAAGACTTTTGTTTACTATAGCATTGCTTTCACTAACCATGACCATGACTCTTAAGAGGATATATGAAGGTCGGTTTGGTGTTGCCTCTTTCTCCTATTGGTTGTGTTTGTCTATACATGATTGGCATGCCAAACAACAGTTCCATTCTTTGTTTGCAACACTACAATTAGGCGGTAGGCACTGCTTAGTAGGTTTTTGAGTGAATGGTATATTGATGTTTGTTAGGATCACCAAATGCCACTAGAAGCTTCTGACAAGACCATTATTTGTTCAGCAGGTCAAGCATCACCAGTTGGTAGTTGTTGAT
This sequence comes from Cyclotella cf. meneghiniana, assembly GCA_036940065.1. Classification (NCBI taxonomy): domain Eukaryota; phylum Bacillariophyta; class Thalassiosirophyceae; order Thalassiosirales; family Thalassiosiraceae; genus Cyclotella; species Cyclotella cf. meneghiniana. The sequence continues at coordinate 1,462 of JALLPD010001353.1, read as the reverse complement.
CTCTGGTGAGATATTCACTTATGGGTTGTACTTATTAAGAATCTGATTTACTTACACTGGGTGCCAAATGATATGCATATGGTCAAGAAGTGGAGTTCAGAAACTTCACTTTGATTGACACGATGAGTGTACAATGTGGATATTGAACCAGTTCTAATTTATTAAGTTGCTTTTAGTACAGATTTTTCTGACTCATGCATCCTTGGTACAAGTGTTTTGTCATTCATTTTGCTCTTTCACCTATGTATCCATAAGAATAGGTGCCCAAATTGGTCAGCGACTGGCAAAGTGAACATTGTTAAGTCATACATCCTGTTGACTATGATCATTGGAAGGTACAAACATCAACATCAGTCTTGTCGTTATCCAAAGAGAGTCAGGATTCATCTAAGATGGAATCCCTTGTTATTTTGTAGTGAGGATTCTTCAGTGAGGCAATCACATTTAAAACTTTTTGGTGGTGGCAATGACATTGCCACATAGTTAAATGTGTGTGTGCGTACCATTTTGTATCTTTTTACAACAGTTATTGGTTGTTATCTTTATGTTATTTAAAATGATATGGATATTTCACAGTTTTGAAAGCATCATGGAGAAGTGAACTTCTCTTGATGTTGACAACATAATGGTTGTTTTCTTTTGAGTGTCTGTGAGTTTTTCTAAGTTTAAACTACTTAAGCTATAACACAGGGTATTATTCATGGCTGGTTATGTTGCTTTTGTAATGCCCAAATGCACACAAAAATGTGTGACTTGTCCTGTTAGGGATGATGGTCATCTCTTTAGGCAAGAATACTCACTAGTTACTTTACTGTGATTGTACAAGAACAAAGGTCCATTCATTGTTTTTCTTGCTTTATCGTGCTTAATTGTGGCTCATTCTATTTGTGTAGCTTGTGCACCAAGGAGTTGCACTACCAATGGTAGCCCATTGTCTGCCTCTGAGAGGAAAGACTAAGGTGTTATGGTGACTCATGAGTACCTGCACTTTGGTCCTCCATGGGACTCATTGTAAGGAAACCTCACAGAAGTTCTGATGAAAGAATTTCACACTAGAAGTTGTGTCACAGAGAGATTACTTATCTAGTTTACACAGGTCTTTTGAATCCATGTTGTTTGTATGGTCTTAAGTCAATTTTAGTTATTCCGTATTTTGTGCACTCTTTGTTCAGCATACACTACTAGAATGTGATACAACCTTTATGCAAAACCAAGTCTGGGTTGCTCTAGACTGTGTTGTGGTAACAAAAGTTCTTACACATATGACTCTTCTTTCATGTACCATGTCTTATAGGTCACGGGAGTGCAATTTAGAGTCATGGTACCTCCTCTTCAACAATTATTGTGAGAGAGGTGGGATATCATATTGTCTTGCCCAAGGTACCCTGTTGCACTGGACCACCCAGTAGCATATGAGTTCCCTGTATGGGCGATTTTATAGGAAGTGCTTGTCTGCTTTGTA
>JALLPD010001352.1:0-12268 GCA_036940065.1 Cyclotella cf. meneghiniana | reverse complement strand
AAGACTCGATGCTCCCAAATGATTGTTTTCCAAGTGTCCTCAATAGATGGAAGCCGATGACGTAAATTGTTGTGATCGTCAACTGCATGGCAGTACTTGAAATGCCAATGGTACGGGAAGAAGTACCAAAACCTCTTATCACATCCACCCCGGCTTCCTTCCAAGTCCTACTTGTCTCATGACAAGCATCATCTGGCAGTAACTTCCCTCCCATTGCCATCATTTTCATTGTATATTCTCTCTCTTTCATACACCAAAAATTGTAATGCACTCCGTCCATCTCCTCTTTCATGGCTTCGCATGTACCCACTTCACTCTCCTCCATGGGGTGATCTATCTCATCACCAGGAACCTTTGTCGGCCAGAACTAACGCTTCTTGATCAGGGCACAGGTGTAAACTCCATGCTTCTTCAACTCAATGATACCTTTGAGGATGCAAAAGCCAGAGTCAAGCGTACTTACCAAGCGTGGGGGACATTTTCAGGTGCGGGATCGTTGTTATCATCGACCTCAAAGCCTTGGCCATGGACAATGTTGATGTCTTCCACTCAGCTTTGGAAGATGTTGGGATCGATGACATTTCCTTGAAATGCTTGGCCAGGAGCAGCAGCAGGAGCAGCTGGAGGCAGTGCTATTGTCCAGATATCATTTGGTGGGCCTTCCGCAGTGACAACAGCCCAATGAATGGCACATGTAAGGGTGATGCCGGGGAAGTCATCCAAAATACACTTGACGGTCTTGATGGACTTGCTCAAACGCATCAGGATGTCTCGGCCTGTGATGGTTCAAACAAAACGCCGGCTGGGCTCCTTGTTTGTTAAGTGTTCCTTGACGGTCTGAGATGGGCAGAGGTACTTCTTGAGGACGGTGATGGTTGCACCATCGCCAAGACGGAGACAGGGTGATCAAGGTGCCATGGTGGAAAAATGAAAAGGATGAATGAGAAGGGTGTGTGTTGTACATTTTTATGTAGGAACAGGTACAATTAAAAAAAGCGATGATGATTTTTTGAGACAGTCAAGAATTTTTGACTTCAATTACATTGTTAGGCCGTGCTTGACATGAATATCTCTTGGTTGGATGTAGTGACCAAATAGAGACCAAATAGGCGCGAGCCCTTCAGGGTCTCAAGATGATGACTGCAAAAGGGTTTGCCCATGACATGATCATGCATAGAGAAATCTTGATTTCAAAAGATACAGATATCTGTCTTTTATACAGAATTCTGTATGGGGGGCTCCCGAACAGATTACTTTAAAAATGCAAGAAACATGCAGATTGGGTCCGTTCTTTACTATTCTAGAATTGTTCCAATCATATTTATTCCTATGTCAATTAAACATAGGATCCCACAGTCTTTCTCATTTACTTCCTAATGAATTGCAAATAAATATAGAAGTAATTTAAATATTTCACATTCCATGGATTTGTAATTGATGTCTGACATCACTGTTTTACAAAATCTTGGAATCATAACAATGTCATTGTTTATAAAATTTCTAAGGAATTGTAAGCTAAAGATGAAAAAGGATTCAATACAATTCATTAGAAATTGTAATACAGTGCTATCAAATATCTCATTATAATTGCTGAGGAATAATAATGAGGAATATTTTAGTGTTTATTACAATTCCTAAGGAATTGCACTCGTACCATTTGAAATTGTGATTACAATACCTTAGGAATTGTAAATATTCACATAAGCAATTGAAAAGAGTTACAATTTTAAGGATTTCAGATGAAATTGATGTCAATCCAGTGACTATTATAGCAGATTGATGTGAACACTAAACCATTTGCTGGACCTGCTAGATCCATAGTTCCGATGGAATGGTAACTGAAAAAATAAGCACTTCATTATTGATGCTTGCAAAAAGATATTTGGAGCTTTTGCAAAAAATACAATTCCTTTGGAATTAAACTTTTCCAAGTTTTTGGCCTAACAGATGCATGTATCTCATACCTACCTTGTGTCATGCAATATAACACCCACAAATGTCAAAGGATACATTTTGAATGATCTTATAATTTTTGCAAAGCTAGTGATGCTATAATGTAAAAAAATCTATGTTATCTGTCCTGTTTTTAAAATGAAACTGCGGTTCGGGCCATTTTTTGCTGTCTACAGTGCAATTGTGCCCAGTATCCTACAGAACAAAACTGATGAGAATCATCTTCACCATACCTTTTACGTGTTATATGTGGTGTGTGTGGTGTGTGATGTCTTTGTGGCAACAAAGTTTTGTAATTCTGCAACCAAGTGAAGTTACTGGGAGTTATTTGGATGGACATATTGCTGTGGACAAGGAGAAACAGTTTCTGCTGGTTTTATAATATCCGGGTTTCTTTTATTAGGCAAAAACTCAAATGTTTAAAAATGGAGCTAGAATTCCTATAATCATTGGAATCACAAAATAGATGATACACAGGAAGGTTAACAGTATTACTGACACACTCCTTTCTGAAGCAAAAAATAACAATTCTTGTTAAATCTCTTAGATTGACAATAGCTTTTTTCACAGTGTTTGGAGAGCAATTTGCAGAAAATACAATGAATTTGTCTTCTCTTGAACTTTTGATTGGTATGTGGGTCAATGGGATTCAAACCATTGCTTGTCATTCAAATTCTTGCTCAAACATTGATCATCTAGAAAAAATATGTAGCTCTCATGTCTAGTACACATTACACAGCAAATGACTTCTTCCTTTTGGAAAATAATTGTGACAACATAGTGCTGCCTCACTCCTAACATGACTAGGAGTGAATACAAGCTTAAGACACTTGTAAAGAGGGCCACCAAAGCTTAATCTGATCTTGTATATCTACCTCCCAGAGGAAATGAGAGTGGCAGCTGTGGCAACTTTCACTCTTGAGGGAATAATGATCATTCACTGTGATGAAGATGAATACACAGCATCCCCATACATCTGCCACAACAGCAATCAGTGTCTTGTGGTCCTGCTGTCATCCATAAATCACCAATTCATTCTTGGTGCAATCATAACATAGAACAAACAGAACATCAATCAGCCATTTGAAACAAGAGGAAAAAATTGGTCATCTGACATGAAGTCTATTCATACTGCAAAATGACAAAGAGTTAGAAATTGAATTTGTTTAATTTATTTACTTTTTTATTTTCCAACTTGTTGTGACACAACAACAACAAAATTCAAAGAGCGGAGGGTGCAAAGGACAACTCATGGTTGACAGTAAAGAGTTGATTTGTAACATCAATATTATTAAGTGAACAAAACATTAGCTGATTTTAAAATGAAGTTTCTGGATACATAATAGTAAACGAACATGATACAACAATCAACAACACTGATTGCACATCTGTTCTGAATGAAAGCATGCCAATTCAGAACAAGTTCAATGGGTTTTTGAAACAATACTTGTGAAAGAAATATTGGATTGTTAACACTTTGATTTGGTTTCATTCATGTCCCCATTTCCATCATGATCAGGTTAGTTATTGAGTTGTTTGCTGTCCAAGGAAGAAAAGCACTCACCTACTATTTTTGTGATGCACTATATTCCAGATGAAGTTCCCATTCAAACTGGTGGAATATTACACAGGAGGATCCAGAAATGAAAAAGAAAAAGATATTCCATAAGGCGAATATGAAGATGGATTGGGGGGATTAAATCATACTAAAAATCAACTTACATTGACAGTATTCTCATCTTTCCTGCATTCCATCATGATGGCCATCATGTAACAAAAATAAATGGTAGAAAGGTGCTTTCTTGAAAAATGCATATTTGACCTAACCAAGCAGCAGGATGGTTGCAGGTTACATGTTGGTGAGGAAAATCATGGCAGACATGGTGTTGCAATGGTTTCATTGGCAATGTGATGCGGTGGTGACAGAGGAAATGATCATGGTGCAAAAGTAATGTGAAATGATTCATTTTTGGCTCCTATAGAAACTGGTCTATTTTTATACATGATTCCATGATATATAACAGCAAGACAGACAACTTTCATTTTTAGTGATGAAAGTCATGATTTGAGTTCATGAAATGTCCGAAGATGTTGTCATCAATTTTTAGGGGTTGTTACCAGTTTGTCAAAAGGATAGTCACATGGTAGTCATCAGTCATCTATACTGTCATCAGCATCCTTTTAAGTCACTTGGTTCCTCACAAGACCTTCATCATTGGTCATCAGAGTCATCACAAGACTTTACCATATCAATCCTTTGAGTCATCTGTAGTTGCTTTGGTCATCAGAGACATTAGCAGGTTGGTACATTACCACATCATAGTAGCCACTGTACATGTGAAGTTGGTTAAAGTACACTACATCCAAGATGCCCAAACAGTTATTAAGACTACATTGAGTATAGGATCTAAGGAAATCTTTTACTTCAACAAGACACCGGGATTTTGGTGAAGTCTTTGACATTCCAACAGTCTTTTTCCTAAGAGTACTTGTTGCAGTAATTGTAGACTCCATATGATATGTCTATCTCTTTATGAACAGTATGACTATATATGTCTAAGCATGATCACAGGACTTGTTGTTGCAATGGTTGTCATAGTGTCCTCTTCATGGGGTCATCAACAGGTTTTCAACAGTTGTCCTTGGGGTCATCAACAGGTCTTTGCCACTTGTCATCAGGGCCATCAATGGGTCTCCACCATTGTCGTCAAGGTCCTCTCCAGGATTCATGAGTCATCACATAGTTCATCACTTGGTTGTAAAAGGTCATCAGATGAGAAAGAAAGACTTGCCACTTGTTGTCTTTTGTAGTCATTCATCTTTCCAAAAACTTGCATGTGAAATTCTCTGTCTTGGAGTACCTCTTTCAAAGCAGTAATCTGAACATTTATGTAGCAGGACAGTGGACAAGATGCAAGCTGTGTTGAAGAACTTGTGACCTTTTCTATGACTGTTCCCTTTTGCTCTACCATATAAATCAAAAAGATAGTCTCATGATATGTTTGAGATTTTGTAAAGTTTGTCAATCTCACTGATTTTTAGCAAGACATAAAGCAAGTAAAATATAAAATATAAAAAAATACATAGTACTGTATTACTATCCTATTGCTTATGTCCCCTTAGATTCCCACCAATTTCTTACAATGGTAGGTCATTTGTTTGCTTCAGCCCACTCACTGCACAGCTTTACCATACCAACCATGGCAAGCCTTCCTCCCTGTGCAACATAGGTTGAGGTAGGTATTTTTGGATTTGTGATGGGTATGTCTTGCTTGGGTGGTGTTCTGATGCTGCCATGGAAAGATAGTTGTGTTGTCAGCAGTCTGTAATGGCTGACATGATTGGGAGCAACAGTTAGAAAAGCTGCCAGTTCATCAAGTGCCATTTCCAGCATACGCAACAATCCAACAAATCTAAGAATTAATTATTACAATGTACTTTAACTATTAGTTAATAAGTTCCTTTTGTTAATGTCAAAGAAAGCAATGTTCTTAAAACATTTTGCAAATTTATTCTCCCATCACAGAAAACAAACAAGCAGCAAGTTGATTTGGTGTTGTTTCCCAAAGATGCAACAATACTCTAAAGCCGTGTGTGGTCCTTGCCAACAGCAACATGTTGGCACAACCAAGGCAGTGTACATCACAATTTCCTGCATCATTGGTGGTGATAAGTGAACAAGCCGTTCAGATGAGGAAATATCATTTTACTTAGAAAAAATACCATGTAATATGTAAGCCCACAAAAAATACTAGGTGATGTGTGATAGTCTTTCTTTGACTAGCCACAACTTTTTACAAGGAGAACTCATGTGGAGTCTAGCACATAGGCAGATTGCTCTTGCAATGGGCAATCTATTCCTGCTTCATTTGGGAGGAAAAAAGAGGTTTAACAGCTTGAAAATGAAAATGTTTGTGAAAATAGTGAGATTTTGTAAATTAGACTATCTTTATGAAATCCTTAGATTTCAATTTTTATGTGATGACTCCAAGTGAGGGTCACCTCTACCTCTATTATGGCCTGTGTCAATCATGATCTGTCTATAGGTTACACTCATCTACACTCTTTGATATTTTACCACCCAAATCCACTAATTATCTGTCGTTTTCAGATTTTTTCAGAGGTGTTTCAATGACTTTCAGAAAGCAGAGAATTACCTTTAACACATCTAAGTAGTGTACTACAGAGTTAAAATGTCAAAAAACTTGTACTAAACATCCACTTAACACTAGAATTACACTATTACAAACTGTGATGACCTCAATATTCCACCACTAATTAGTGGTCAGCCAAACTTTGTTGTAACTCTTGATCATATGGTTTCCAAAGCAAACCGTGCTAACAATGGTCTGCTCAGGATCAGGACAATACCTAAAAACTACTGATTTGCATGAAAAGCACTTTTCCTTCAAGTACTTTGTAGCTAGCCTCCACCTGCTGTATCCTGTTGGATACCACCCATCTTGTAGTGATGCTCGATGGCTAACTTTTGTTCACCTCATTTGATCCCTTTTGCTTGCAACTGGCCTTAACTGGAGAGTGACACACACCACCAGACTCTTTACACTTGTTTTTAAGCATCTGCCCAGCAATTTTTCTCAAAAGGGAGCAGTTATATGGAGCCCAGGGTCTTTGTCTTACAAAACTACCTCATCTAGTTATTCCATATTACAAAATCATATTTGATTATTTTATTGTCCATTTGTGAATATAACATAAAGGGTATCCTAAATTGTTTCCATCATTATCGATTTATTATGCCAGTAGTCTGAATCAGTGACACTTTGGCAGAGTGGCACCTTGCATGGTCAAAGCTTTTTTTGTTGCCATGACCCCAGAAGCATAATGACCCTTATGTCTGGGACTCATGAACAGGATGACCCCTGTCATGCGGTACTCAATCTATGGAATATGGATTGCTGCACTTCAGGTTAACAATTGATTGTGCTGCATTACTACCAGCTGCAGTACTGTCGTGTTCCATCACTCTTTGTAAGAAAACATACCGATTTCTACGGAACAAAAAATTATATCCCGAAAAAGATACGTCCACACCATGACAATTTCTGCCACCTCTGCGGCATCACCTCTTCCATGAAAAATACCTCAGTAAGTCTTGGCCCGTCACCATTGCTGTCACTGGCAGACTACCTGCAACCATGCCGCCACTTTGTTCGGTCAGATTTGAGCTATTTTAAGCAAAATTGCACCTTTTCTAACATACAAATTTTGTTACAAGCCGGCCATCATGACCAGAAGTGGGTTGAATAGAAATTTGTTGATGTTTCAAAAATCTGCTCTTGTGCAGCCAAAACAATATCATCCAAAACTACAAATTGTGAACAATTATTTATGAATTTAATATGACTTTTCATGTGATTACTCTAGACGTTACTCGTTGGCTTTAGAGGCTGATTGTTGTGTTCTTGTTATCACTCACATTATTGTCAATGTTGAATTCTCTTGTGAAAAGACAAATTTGTTGTATTTATTGCAAATCTTACTGTCACAGTTCTGGAAAAAGTTACAGGCAATCTACAAAAATTGACAAGAATCGAATTTTTGTTACAAAAGGGGGTGCAACAGGACTCCAGTTTAACTGGTAACCCCAAAAGCACACCTTATTCTGCATTTAACAAGCACCCTCAAAAGCACCACAAGCACTCTATTCAACATCCCCACCCATCTCTTGCCTGTGTGTTCTCCAACAGGAAGTATATCGTCCCTTTGTCTGATGAAATACAGGTTTTGTTCAGCAGAATCCTGATTATGTAATGCAGAACCAATCATCATTCCATCATACCTAATCAATTTTTGCAAATTATTTTGTATATCAAAACAGAGTTTTTGTATGATGGAATCTTTATAATGTAATACATAACCAATCCATTCATAAACTCTAATTAAGTTGAAAAATTCCAACAAGTACTTAGTAGTCTAATGCATTTTGCTTCCTCTTCTGTGGTAACCTATACATCCCTTCATCAAATGCAAATTAAAATTTTCCATTGCCTACAATAGTACTTTTCTCTTTCAATTTGGACATCATTCTTTTGTGTTTTTTTCATCTCCATGATGTTCAATAGCAATTTCATTTGATACCTTCTCACTGTTGAAGAATGTATTGATGGTACTCAACAGTGACTTCCTAATCTCCTCTCTATAATGATTGAGGCGTAAGCCAAGGGATGCACAACTTAATTTGCAAGATCTCAATTTTTAGGCACTAGGTGGAACATGTGGATGACCTTTGTGGTGAAGGTTGGTGTATTGGGCATCAAGGTAGAACTGAATGTCTGCCCGTAGAAGTATTGAGATTTGACAATTGCATTTGTCGGAAGATGATTCAGTTCTTCATGACTTGTATGTGTTTTGGTGGGATATGCCCATTTCTTTCTGTGGACTTTGGAATTAGTGGTAATGGTCTGATTCTTCATTGCCCTAAGTTTTGTCTCTGTTGCCATAGCATCTATCATTGACAATGCACCACTTGTCTTTGTTCTTTTGACAGATTCATGATGAGCACCAGATTGAGTATAGGCTGGAGGCTGAAGCAGCATGTTCTTTTTGTTTCTCATCTCCAGACATTTGCACCTATTGCAATGCAGGGTATAACAAACACTGTTCATGGATAATGCTCGGCAAGATCTGCTCTCAATGAAGTCTGCTTCTGGGAGGCTATCTTTTATTGCGTTCTTTAGAGAACTCCAACACTGATTCCCAGCAAAAGATGTATCGAATCCATAAATGAAACCATGTGGCAGATTCTTTGGTTGGTCTGGTGCACACAAGCTTGAGAAATCACCGGTCACACAAGCATTGCTCAAATCAACTATGGTGTCATTGTGTTGTACTGAAAAAGACTGATCCCATGAAAGAGATGGCGGATAAGTTTCAATGATGTCACATTGCAGAGATGGATTCATTATAGTAAGAGACCCTTTGAAGAAATCAGATAGAATAAGTGGTGTAATTCTAGTGAGGGAGGGGGTGGAGTGGGAAGCTTTTGGATAAGTCAGTCATGGTTTCATTTATCTATTCAATACATAACTAGAGGACACAGAATGCAATGAAATGGAAATAACTGCACAATTGAAATGGGCCTTATTAGAACGGTCAAAAATTGAATACCACATGCATTTTGGGGCATTGTGACCTACCCAACAAGTAATTTAATTAAGGGGAGGACATTTTGTAACTTTGGATATGAAGTATGAGTCATTGAGAGCACTGCAACAACAACCATAGTAAATTACCTAAAAATGAGGCTTATATAAATATACAAGAAAATTACATCCAAACAGACAAAACAGCTTCCAGTTACGAAATGAGGTGGTTTCATAAGACAAAGTCCCTGGACTCCATATAACTGCCCCTTTAGGCACTGCATAATAGGTGCTCAGTTAATGGGACATTTGTCATTGTTAGGAACACGCAATGCCACCAGAAGCCTCAGACAAGGCCAGAATGTGTTCAGCAGGTCAAGCATCACCATGATGTGGTTCAATGCTAGTCTCTAGTATACTATTTACTTTGCTTATGGAGGACTCTGGATAAGTCATCCTGGATGCCATATGATGTGAACTAGGCCAGAAAATGGAGTGTCTAACATCACTTTAATTGTCACAATTAGTGTATAATGTAAATATTTAACCAGGTCTCATTATAAAGGTGCAGAGTATGATACAGATTATGTGCTGTTGCCTGGCTCATGCATTCTTGGTATTACTATATGTCTTTTTTCTTGCCCTCTGCTCCTATGTATCCATGGATATAGTTGCCCATTTGGTCAACTTCCGGCAAGTGAACAACGTCTGGTCATATGCTGTGGACTATGAACATAGTGACGTATATATGTAAATTTCTGTCAAATTCAATGCTTGTAAGTATCCAGGGATAATTTGATTACATTTCTGTTTATATTTTAGTGAGAAACCTCATGGTACTCCCAAACCTATATACACTCATTCATAGTGGTGACAATACACAGGATTTGGGCCTTTGTTTCATGTCAGTTACTCTCTATGTTTTAAATTGACAGTTGTTAGCATTATCTTATGGTATTTGGAACTATGGAGATAAATTGCAGCTGAAAACTAAAATAAGGATTCTGATTGAAATTCCATGGAATTCTATATTACTCCAGAATTCACTGGCCATCAGACCAGAACCACATTCTGACAGTCCAATTTTCTAGGTATTTAATAGGCTACAAACTATGTATTTAGATTGGAAATGTGATATCAGAATTTGTAGGTGTCAATCCGGAGATTCACAGTAACCACCCATTTAGTATCCAAAGAATGTATGATATTCATTTGCCATGTGAATGACAGAATAATTCCATCCCTGCATCTTGTTTTCAATCCCATCCAAACTGCTGACTGTTACAAAAATAACAAATTTCTCACCTACTGTTTTTCAATTGAATTGCTATCTGTCCTTGGTGCTGCTCTCCTTTCCTCAGTACACAAAGGGAACAATTGCTCACTGTCACTGTTCATCACTTGCCACTTGCAATGAGAAGGCGGCAACAGTGAGTTTGTTTTTCTGTCTTATTTCCATTTTATCATTCCCAAGATTTTTCACCCCCTGTTTTTCAGTTTCATTGCTATCCATCCATGGCAACGCCCTCTCACCATCAGTGCACAAAGGGAACAATCACCTGCCACTACTGTTTGCCACTCACCACTTGCATAAAGAAGGCAGGGACGGTGAGTTTGTTTCTGTTTTTTCTCCTTTTTTATGATTACCAAGATTTCTCACCCCTTGTCTTCCAATTAAATTGCTATCCATTTACAGAGCCACCCTCCCTCTCTCAGTGCACAAAGAGAACAATTGCCCGCAGCCACCCTTAGCAACTTGCCACTTGCAAAGTGAAAGCAGTGATTGCAATTTTGTTTGTGTGTTTTTTAATATTTTGTTATACACAATTTTCAAGATTTTTCTCTGATTTTTTAATTTAATTTAGTCAAAATGTCAAACTCACATAATCACAATTTTTATGCCTCCAATGAAGGACAATACCTACAGATGGCAGCAATTGTAAGATTGTTTTTGTTTTTAATTCCCCCCTTTCCATTCTCTAGTTTTCTCACTGACCTTTTTCCGATTAAAATTCTATCCTGTCCATGGTGCTACTCTCCCTCTTGCAGGCTGCAAGGTGAATAAGAGCCCATGGCAACTAGTCGCTTTTCAAAAACTGCAAACAGTAAGCAACTTTGGTGAGTTTATTCTGCTGCTTTTATGTTTTCCCTCTTCATTACCTTGTTTTCTCACAGCTGTCTTTTCTCAATCAATGTTCTATCCTGTCCATGGTGCTGCCTTCCCTCCCCCTTTCCATGAAGCAAGAGCCTGCCAGTACCATCCCCAACTCACAAAATACCTGCAGAATGAAGCTGTGGTAAGTTTGTCTTTGCTTTTTTTATTTTTTCTCCATGTCCCTATTTCCGCACAGCAGCTTTTCTCCTGTCCGTGGTGGCACACTCACTCCCTCATCTCTCAAATCAACTCAAATTTTTCCATTTCTTATAGAATATATGTTTTTTTTGTCCAACCAAAGCTTACTCCTAGTTTGGTTTAATAATTAGTGCAGAAAAGTAGATTATTGAAATTACTGTTACATTACTAGAATATTAATTGAAACTAACTAAATTACTACCAGGATATTGCTGCTTACAGGAGTAAATTACTGTTTGTAAACATGACAATTGTAATTCCTATAAGCCACATTAAGTTTCTTAGAGATTACAGTCAGAATCCTGGATACTTCCAGAAAAGTAGTAATATTGCTGTCTAGACAAAGGAGTAGGAGTCACAGTAATATGGAGTCACCTAGGTCTTACCTAGATTAATAATTTTTGTCTGGTTCTTGTTATGAGTCCCAGAATTCTGGTCTTTCTGATTCCAGACTTTTTTTACAGTAACCAAAAATTAAAATTCATAACTTAGGCTGAAAAGCTCTTCAAGAAGTGCACTATTTTTGATGCGGACAACACTTAGTGTTGTGATCTTTATGATTTCCGTGAGTTTTGACCAGCTAATTAGGTTTGTGTAAAGTGTCTTGTTATCAAATCTTATGTGCATGAATGCTTGACAAAATACTGCAATGTTGTAGGCTAACTGGTAGAACTATGAGCAATAAGGCTATCTAGAGGTAGCTACACTGACTTGATTGAAAGTAGGACTTTATAAGCTCAAGAATGAGCTTTAATATCTGTATTTTAAGCAAGCAAAACATTGTAAAAAATAACATTGATTGTTGGAGGCAATTTTTAGGGTCCAACTGAAGGTATCTTCTCATAAGTTGGAGCCA
>JALLPD010001351.1:0-12269 GCA_036940065.1 Cyclotella cf. meneghiniana | reverse complement strand
GAAGATAGTCACCAATTGGCGAAACTCTGGACATTTCTGAGTTTTACGGTAGGTACCATACCATATTGTATCACCCTACGTATTATTTATACATGCTATGATCACCATATTTTGATCCATTTTGATCAGAAGATAATACCATTATATGATCAGTGATCAGTCACATCATCCACCGTTTGGACGTCTTGTAGACCGGGTTTAGATACATTTGTGGATCCAGTTTCCACCCCGGTGCCACCGCAATATCTACCGTACCAGATCAGGTCGAAGAAAACAATGATAATGTGTCGCCTTTTAGTCCAACTCCTAGTCACAACAGTCATTCACGTATCGCCACCTCTCCTTCATGCCTACACATTTCCCACAGTAGGAACATCGCTGCAGACATCGATGCGATCACGACGTGGGATGTCGCCATTCATCGACTCTTCAACCATGAATGACATCGCACTAAAGCAATTTCTGGGAATGACGACGAGTAATCGTAACTGGATTAATCCAGTGATCTCGAGGTTAATGATGGTTCGCGGCGGCGACAGCATGGAAGACGACGAGATGGGCAACTCAGATACTGCATCCGAAGACGACGAAAGTTATAGCGATAAAGAAGGAGAACAAGAAATAGAATTTGAAGTTCACGAGGAACCATCTGAGTCGACACCCCAAGAAATAGAAAGTGTCCGACTTCAAGCTCAGCTCTCTCAGCAATCACGAAACTTCGGGATAGCGACAGCTCTGTGGTCATCTCTCTTCTTCGATTCTATCTTGAATAAAGCGAAGCGTGCTCATCTCTTCCCGGCGGCAGATGCAACTTCTGCATTGTTGGTGTCATCTAATGCGGCCCCCACGGCTTTGTTAGCATCTGGGTTTGCTTTGGCATCATCTGTTTCATTTTTGCTGTGGAGGGATTTCGATATTCGATCCGAGATGAACGGAGACGATCAAGATAATGTTGAGGGCACAGGCAAAGGTGACTGGTTCCTTTCTCTGTCGAATTCCGTAAGGATGGAAAGGACTGATGCCCAAACTGAAAAGTTTGCATCTCTAACACGAAAAAGACTGTTCTTTCATTTGGCTCTTTTCGGCCTTCTCAACCTTGGAGCTCATGTTGGATATTACTTCTCCGAAGCATCTCCATTTTTAGGACTAAGCGCTGCAGCGATAAATGTGCACAATTCGCTTGTTGTTGTCAATGCATTGTTGAAAGAAACCAATGTTTCAGGATTATTCATGCAAGTATTACAGTGGCCATTGAGTTTGTTTTCTAATGAAAGAGGAGAACACACAAACGTGGATGCGCTGTCATTACTGTTTCAATTGGGAGCAGTCGTATTTTGGGTTAGGTGTATACCGGCTTTACAGGATATTGTTTCCTTGACACGAGGACTAGTGTCTGGAATAGATCCGTCGTCTCTCGTCAACAATTCACGTCAGCTGTCGCTTCAAATCGCGTCGCTTGGCAGACTTACGCTAGACGCGGGAATCTCACAGGCGTTGTTTTCTTGCAGAATTAATTCCGTCTCGAATAAACTTCGGCGCCATCCATTCTTCGCAGTCTTGAGCGGAATGTCATCTTTAACATGTTTTGGAGTTGGAGGGACATTAATCTTTTCGTCGTGGATATCTGGCACTCGACTTTCATCCATTTTGAGCAAGACTTTTCCGCTCGATGGAGTATTGTTGTTGATGATGGGTTTTGCATCCGGATACAATGCGATTTTGGGAATCAATGCAAACTTAACTTCTAAACTGGAAGCAGTTTAATAATAGTTATTTTGGTTTAACATTCAAGCCAAGTCTACTTATGCGAAAATGACACTTTTGTTCTAGTGGTATAACATAATTTGTCATGCATATTAATATGGTATATTGTTCGGGCTAAAAGAATCTCTCACGAGAATTTTTCCCCCTTGTCTTTTAACGGCGTCCGCGTTTAGCTGCCATGTTTTGGCTGCTTGCTGTGCCCCAACCTCCACGAACACTTTTCAGAGGTTCATCATCATCGTCGTCACTATCTTCATCAAGATAATTACGCTTTCCTGTAGATCTCCCACGTCCAGCCGGTTTGCGCGCTGAAGTAAATGCTGTAATGGTGGCTTGCGACTGGGAGGGAGCCTTCTTTGTGGACTGTTTCTTTGTTGGAGGCGGCTTTTCTTCGTCGTCATCGATTTCTTCAATATCCGAGTCGTCGTAGTTGTACTGAGCTTTCTTAGCGGCAGAACGAGCAGTACGAGGTGCCCTTTTCGTTGAGGCCTGGGATGTTCCCGCAAATTGGACTTCATCGTCAGATGAATCTACATGAGTAATGGCCCTCTTCCGCGGTGATTTCTTGTTGGTTGTTGAAACTTTTGCTTTTGTGACGGTGCCTCGTTTCTTTGGGGGAGGCGAATCTTCCTCAATATCATCATCAGAGTCATCATAGACGTTTTTTCGCGATTTTGCTGTAGACTTCTTCGAAGTAGTAACCGGCTTTGACTTATTTGTAGAGGTGAGATGGTTGTCTTCTTCGCCACTCGAGTCGCCATTGTTGTGTGATTTAACGTAATTCCCAGGACTATTCAACTCTTTGATAATCTGTCGACTTTTGTCCAGCTCTTTCTTTTTCTTCTTTTCAGCTGCTTCCTCCCTCTCTAATGCTAGCTCGGCGCGAATCTTTTCTGATTTTGACATACAAAACTCACGGATGGCGGTAGGGTTATCTACTGCGACCTCGTCGTCGTCTCCTTCCTTTTTGCCTCGATTTTTTAGTATTTTCTGGCTTGCTTTGAGACATTGAGCAGTTTTATCTCCTATTGCCTGTCTTAGTTCTTTGGCGACAAAATCGTCAAGTGCTAGAATCATTGTGGATTCAATGAAAGGTGAGTCTTCAAATCAAAGCAATGGCGTAAATGATACGGAAGGCGAGCAACACTTACCCTCTGCCATATCCTTTTCATTGAGAAGTTCCAGCTTCTTGTCCGAGTTGATCAAATTGTCATTTACCAAATCCTCTACATTGATTTCCTCCAACTCCTCTGGCTCGGAAGGAATATTCAGACCTTTCGCTTGCTTCTTTTTAGCAGCTGCGCCTTTAGTGGTTGCGTTTTCAGCTTGTCGCTTTTTATGAAAGAGAAGAATATCGGATGGGTTTGCCTGGCGACATGAAGTTGAAGGTCGAGAAAAGGGTACACCCGAAAGCTGCTTTTATAAGAGAAAATCAATAATATCATAATGAAACATACCACTTCCCCAACAAATCTAGAACCAAACCTCTGGTTGTTCAGTGTTGCAAATCCTGAGTGTTCCACCTTGAGCCGCACTAACACTTGTTCTGGAAACTGCAACGTGAACTTTCGCACACGTTTGTCCGGATCGAACTCGTCCTCGATATCCAAATTTGTTTGAGCTTGTGCCTCGAGGTCCTGTCGTAGGAGTTCGGCGTCCTCTCGAGCTCTTTGGATCTGTATGAAAAACAATTCGATGTGCCAATACAATTTGATGCGTTTAGATTCAGCCAGTTCAACAACTGGCGAACACAACAGACGAAAGACAGCTTACCAACTTTTCCACCTCCTCTGCTAAAAGATCCGACATCCGCTCCTCTACCTTAGGATCTTCCCTATCTAACTTCCCATCACGAACCCAATCACTCAAACTGGCGTCCCCTAAAGCAAAACTACGTACACTCTCCAGTGGCACGGGCTTGAGTCGGAATTGTTGACCCCGAATGTCTAAGACACCTACATGTTTACGTCGTGCCTCTCCCATTGTCAAAGAGGTCGCCACACTGGATCCCGGTTGAGTTATTCGAAAAGTACCGACGAGCGATTCGGCTGGGTTAATGAGACATTCGTGTTCGTGTCCCCATACTACTAGGTCCATCCATTCGGGGATCATACTTTCATGAACACAGTTTTTCGATCCTCGGCCTAAATCACGGTTCTGATGAAGTGTAAAGATGTTAAACCAGCTAGATAGATTGGAAGCACCATTCTCTTCGTCATCGTCCTCCGCAGCTTCATCATTTCTCCTCTGTCGATTCCCAGTAGTGTCTTCTTCGGGTCTCAAAAACCTGACCTTTTTCCCCTGCCACATGCGATTCAGCCTTTCATCCCTCATACTTCCCATTCCGTACAGTGACACCTTTGTCTCGCCCTTTTGAAGCAAAACTGGTGAGACCTGAATATTGTCTACTTGGTCTTGTCGACCAAAGTAGTTAATAAGGTTGGAGACGGAGAGAAGGTCTAAGGCTGAGAGCATTTCAGTCCCGCCGTCACGTGTGGGGTCGTCATGATTGCCGTGTATGGCGAAAATGGGCAGGTCAACCTGAAGTGGAAACGAAGTGAATTAATTTCGCTTGAAAAGTTGTTGTTTAAGGTGCCAAGTTTCTAGAGATTGGAATTGACAAAACATTCAAAGACTTCTCTAGTATCCTACATGTCTGCATAAACGACAAGAAGCAAGCCCTGGCTTCGTTTGGTCAATGTTATTTGATAAAATGACACTTTCAGCGTAATACCAGCAAATCAACGTGGATGGGTTATGTCGATTGATCAAAATCGAACCCAAATAAAAAGGCATCGATAATCTCAACTCTCTCGACAACATTCCGTAATCATGACATGAACTAACTCACCGAATAGAACTCATCCTCATAATTGGCCCTCCCGGTAACCACACTCCTCAAACACTCGCTCTGATCGCTTACAATCTGAAACCCCACACTCTCCCCGCCCATACAATACCTCCTAAAGATCTCCATAGTCGCATGCAAGGTCCGCCTGCTGGGCTTGTTTTCATGAAACACATCACCGCTCAGCAGGACCAAATCAACGTGATTGGAACGAGCGATGCTTAAAACCTCCTCGAGGGCCGCAAAGGAATCGTAGCCGCGAACGGGGTCGCGTTCCAGATAGCCGAGGTGATTGTCGGTCGAGAGGAGGATGCGGAGGGTGTTTTCGTCGGGGGAATTGGTGGGCGTGGCGTGGGCGGGTGAACATTCTTCGTCTCGGTTAAGAGAGGCGTCGGGGTGATCTTCTTCTTCGTCTTCGTCGTCGGATGGATGCTGTTGAGTGGGAAGGGCCTCGTCGTCATTGCTGTCGTCGCTTTCTTCGCGAATGGGGGCGCGGTTTCGTCGTACTCGTGGCATTCTTGCTGCGAGGTCAGAGAGAAATAGAGATTTTTCTGGAGGACTTGCGGCTGTCGAGAGAGAAGAGCTTGGAATAATGAGTTGGTCGGACGGCCGAGAAGAGGCCGCAGGATGCCGAGGTGTGAAGATGCATGTGCTTGCGCTCTATGGTTAGGCCTGTTGTCAACCACCGTTATCTAAGCTTGTCTGATAAAAAATTAATGATGAAGGCATACTGATATGTATGGTACAATACCATACTGTATTCCGTAAAAATAAAGCCATAGTAGGCGGAGGTATGCGGATAACATCGTACAAAACCATACCACAAGGAAAAAGCAAGGTGATGGCGGGAATGAGACTTCTACGCTTTGTCGCCTGCAGAAGGTCCATACTACCATACCTACAAGACCACAATGAATTATGTTGTCCGGAGATGCCCTACAGATGACTGGGACGAAAGATATTTCATTAGGTTTAGTTAGGAAGCTGCCGAGTACGCATTGCTGGAGATTGTGTTGTTGGTGGTCGCAGTTGCCAAGAAGAAGAGAAAAAGAAGTGGTTTACATTTCCAAGGATTCTATTGATGGGCGCCCATTTGTCTTTTCCTGCCATACCTGCTTTTCTATACTTAGAACATCATGCCATCCAAGGCGTCTTACAAATGCAATGCAAGCCAATCAAGAGCAACGCATCTCATATTGTTTTAATATCAAGGCTTCGTTATCATGCTGAACATATAGAGCTGCGATCATCTTCATCACATACCTCTCCGGTGGGTCGGTTAGATGTTGTCTCTTCTTTAAAATCAACAGTTTGCAACTCGATACTAGACTTTTCTATCCGTGTCGTCTTCTCCGAACACGGAATGAGCAAGCGCAAAAACAGCTGCACTGCACCCAACAATACACCAATCCCATTGGGAACTATCAAGAAATAATCCATTTGACCGATTCCGAATATTAAGAAGAAGAGAGCACATAATGTGTTCATAATCATTGTCTGACGATGGATCCAACTAGAATCCTTTGTCTTGATCACTTTAAATATTATAGATAGCGGTGCCCCGTAGAAAAAGCTCATGTTGATATTGACTGCAATGCCTATTATGAATTCTCGGTGTTTCGAATCCATAGGAATGAAAACAATGCAAGAAATGAAGGTGAACCATGCAACGATGACCCCTACCACAATTTTTTCATGTGGGGCGGGTGCTTCCATCCGTTCCGTTGCAATCTCTGCTGCCATTGTTCGCAATTCTCCGAATTTGTGCCTCATATGACGAGTATTCGATATTTCATCCATTGCGGCGTGTTCTAATTCATTGTCTCTGGATTCGTCGTCGAGATCGAAGTCCCGCCCATTTCTTTGCTTCCACGTAGATTCGATGTCCTGATTTTCCCACCATAGTTCATCGGTTCGATCCTCTTTTGCATTTGATCTTACATGGTTTCCGTTTCCATCGACATGAACCTCGGCCCTTCGTCGATTTCTTTGTCTCAGGGATTCCTCCACTTTGTTTTGACTGGTTTCTAGCAGTTCTACAAAGCTTGAGCGCATATCGTCTGCCAATCTGTCACAGTACTGGAGCTTGGCTGCTGCCATATTAAGCCATATTGAGAAAATAAAGCCTGGTGCGTTGGCCCAAAATATGAAATAATTCTAGTGTTTCATCCGTTTGTGAATAAGAGAATGTATAAATAAAACGTTAAACGGTGTGCGTGCAGTTGATGAGGCAACGGATCTTACATTTAACAAGTATGAATAAGTTATCCAACCAAGAGTATTGCCTGTCATGACGGCCCATGGTGTGGGATTCAAATGGCCTAAACTGCCTTTTTGTACAGCGCGACGAACGTCCTTGAAGGGTGCTGCAAGGCAAGATTGGATTTAGCGGTGGCAGCAAAATCCATGGCATTTCGACCAATCGTCATCATGCACTCACCAGCGAACATCAGGTTTGCAAAGATTGCACCCAAGAGGGGGGAGACATATTCCAGCAGAATTTCACGCTTCGTGTGCATATTTGTTTTGTCTCTGTTGGGTGAAGATCAGTGAACAACTGTCTGCCGCGTGCTGTCTCCTATATGGACGAGAGAAAACTATTCACTGTAGCCAAATCGCAAAACGTTGTATGGTATTGTACTGTTGTTTTTTAACAGCTTGTACGATGGTGTTTCTGTCTCGTTGGTGACCGGATTTCGGTCGTGGTCGAGATGTTTAGAGACGTTGATCCTGTGGTCAATGACCAATGAGCCTGGTCAGGAAACTCTCCATGGAGTATGGTACCGTACAATACCATCTTGTGTAGAACAATAAATACAATACACACGATAAGCTACGATAGACACCAACTTTGTCGAATCGCGTGGAGTTGTCTTGCTTTCTGGAAGGCTAGTCGATTGAAGGCAATATGGCAAGACTCAATCGAACACGAAGCGCACATACAAGAAGTCGGGCAAAAAACTGGCTGGGACAGAAAGAGATTCAAGACGTGGCGAAGGAATTAATATACATGAAAGATCTGTTTGACAGGAGAAGAATATCATCCCATTTTATAGTGTACCATTGCAAGAAGACGACAGTACACAGAGACTACCGATTGAATAAAACGTTACTGTACGTAGGGTACGCCAAGCTACAGTACGCAAGATCCTAAATATCGTCTGCAGATCTCGCGATCAGCACCACACAGATATCAGATCAGCCACATTCACATCACATCCGCATCACATCCACATCTCATGTCATTGTCAGCGCCGCGATCGATTCAAAGCCGTCTGCGTGAAGTTTGAATAACCCCTCTCTGAACTCCGCAACACACAATCCACAAGGAAGGCCAGTGATTCCGTGTGGTCGTGCGGTGAACCTCCGCGAACACAACGACAACCCGCAACCGAATCCTACATCCCAACGATGATATCCGAACCCCTCGCTACTCTCTCCATAGCCGACTCCACCTTCGCTTGTCACCTTTCCACCGCTCGCTCCCTCTCCTCCATAGCTCAACTCCACTCCGAACTCAAATCGCGCCATCCTCGCGCGGCGCACGTCCCTTACGCCGCCTCCGTCGAAAGTTACGGGAATGCATCCGAAGACAAAACCTGCGACGACGGGGAGCCCGAGGCCGCCATGGTGGGCAGAGAGCTACTCAGGGTGTTGAATTTGTATAAGCGCGGATTGAGGAGGCAAAAGACTATGAAGGTTCGGGGAAGTGTCAAGGAACGCGAACGTATGTCACATGAGGACGCTGGCGATGGTAATTTTGACTCGAACGACAGCGATAGAGACGAGAACGGACCGCCTATTGCCACCGCGGTGTTTGTGGTACGTTACTTCCATGGGAGATTGCTTGGAGTGACGTGCGGTAGGTTGATGAGTCTATACGGCCGAGTGGCACGTTTGGCTCTGCATCGTCATTTGCATGGAACTTTGCCCTACGTTGAGAAATATTCCTTTGGGAGTAATCATTGGCGGAATGTTTATGGACTTGGAGCGGGAGATACCGAACTTATTTTGGATGTTGTTCCATTGATTGAATATGAGGATGGAAAGGAAACCAACGAGAATAACAGCAGTTTTGTCAAGAGACTCTTGTCCGAACTGCAGTTTGAAGGAATGGTCGGTTCGGACGCAGAGGTGCTTCCACGTCTCCAAAACTTACAAGCCGATTTACCGGCTGTTGATGGATCGACCATTGTTCCCATATATAGATACCCAGGCAACTATTCTGGAACTGAATGGAAAACACATCCCTGGTCACCCACCACACTATACATAAAACGCTGTGTCGAAATGGCATTGCGACCTCTATACCACCAACATATGAACCATTCTGTAACAAATTATTATAGAGACGGAGAAGATATAATCGACCACCACTCCGACAAGGATTTGGATTTGAATCGCGATGGGGTCATTGTGTCGGTGTCCCTGGGTTCTATGCGTGTTATGGAGTTGCGGGATCGAAGATTTCCCCATGATATTACACGCGTAGAGTTGCCACCTGGAAGGTACGACACACGCGAATGCCCATTCTATGCTTATCGTTAACTTTGCTTTCATAAATTTTGATAGGTTTGGGTTTTCTTTCGTGTGATAAACTGTTCTCATTCAATATGTCATTCGGTCAAAATCATGTTGTAGTATGTTCGTCTTGGGGCCTTTTACCAATGCAAAATTCACCCATTCAATTTTGCCGAAATTCGATGTAAATGATGAAAAGTACGAGCGCAAATTTGTGAGCTATCGAGAGGGAGGCACAGAGGGTAGCCATGAACATGTAAAATCAATCATCGACAGTGGCGGGAGGATCAGTGTAACTTTCAGAGACGCCCGCTCGTTCCTTGATGTCAAGACCCACAGATTGTTTGGTCAAGGTTTGCTTTCATCATTTGATACTCCAATCCTGGTGGAAGATGGAATTGTTACACATGATTCTTTGTCCGTAGCTGTGAAGCGTGTGAGGGAGGAAGATGTAAAAGAACGTAAGAGCGCCATGTTTGTGTCAGTGATAATCGGTTTCGGAGTTGGTTGCGTTTCATCCTATGACAGAGTTTCGCGAAGGAGTAACGACAAAAGAAACATAAGTTCAATCGACAGTATGACATTTTTGACTGGTGCTGTGTCAATGGCAATATCGGCATCCGCTTCTTATTGCTACCTTCGATTCTTAAAAAATGAGACCCGTCGAAGGCGAGAGGAGAAAGATGCAAGAGATTTCTTTTCGAAGAAGTCGGCGAGCGGCAACAAGTATTGACTTAAGCTTAAAAAACATACGTGTATGACAAGAATAAACTTTGTAACAGCAGATCACGGTTATAACTTTATTGTCTGCTTTCTAAATGATACCTCGTTTGTTAGACCCCTTCAAAACTATTCATTGAAACAAGGATATTTCCCGTGTTCAATATTTGCGTTTTATTAGCGCATCAGTGTCTTCCACACAGCGTCTCTTGTCAGTGTTTCCCTTCTTAATGTGTGTTGGCGCAGTGAGAACCTTTTCAAGTGCCAAATCAACAATTGCAATCCTTGCCATATCAGGATTATCTGCGCTTCTCATGACCGTCGCAACAAGAGCTAGCTTCCGTGCAGTGTTCATCGCTCTTACGAATCCTGTTAGGTCGTACGCTGATGGTAAAGGTAGTATTTGATCATGATTGTTCAGAATGCTGTATACTCTTAGACCTGCAAAGGAATGTCTCTCCTCCCGTCGGCCATCATACAACAAGAAGTCGCACCCAAAACGTGCTCCACACGCCATATGAAGAGTAGAATGTCGATGCAAATGACGAAATATAAAATATGTACTTTCATCATACGACGGCGATGGATTGCGGAGAACGGCCATTGAATAATCAGATGGTTGTTTTTGATCACCTGAGTCTTTTGGGATCAATAAATTTCCGGCACCAGCAGGTGCTACTTGTTCGTCTTTGGTGTCAATGCTATTTCCTAAGTTCTGATTTCCGTCCAATGCCACTTGTTGATCAGCGTTTGTGTCATACTTATTCAGTTGAGCAGGGCGCAGTCTTGTCCAAACTTCGGGCACTACTTTGTAAGCCATTGGTCTGATATCTTCTTTTTCACGATATTCCTCTGCCGGTATCATGCTCTCTTGGAGCAGGATCGCCCACTGGTTGGAAAGGTCATCATCTAATACTGTTGTACTGACGTCATCTCGAATACAGTTCGACTGGAATATGCCAATCTCTGTGGCAATACGAGTAGCTGCAGGTGTCAGCATGACCGGCGGATTTCCTCGGTAGGATCTCTCTGTCTCTTCGTCAATGTTTTCAGGTTGTTGATCAGATAGGTTCGATTGTGGTACAATTTGCACAGTTTCATTTGCTTCAGAAGTTGGCTTGTTCTTCATCTGCAGTTCACTCAGGCCTTTGTTTTTCTTTGCCAGCCATTTCATCTTTTTTCTTTCCCGCTTCCCCTCTTTTGCAATTTTTATCCGCTCCTCATGTTGAATCTGTCTCTCTTCTTTTCGCGCGAGATGCTTGGCTTGTTTCATTTCATACTTGAGTTTGTTCTTTTCTTGCTTTGTCATTCGCCGTTCGGTTCCGTCGGGGTTCTTTACTTTGAAGACGATGGCGTTACGATTGACAGTGTTGATCTCTTCGCCATCAACGGTCGAAGCGGCATCGTTATCCTTTGTTTCGCTTTCGTCGGGTGGACCAGGATCATCCCCGATGGCATTAGGTATCCAATCGTCGTCAACATCTTTATCACGCTTTTCAGACGTATCTGAACTGCTACACTTCCGCTTAATCCCGCCTTCTCTTGCTCGCGCACCTCCAGCCGGTCGAACTCGTCTAACCCCGATGTAAGTTGTCGGAAGGCGCAGTTCTGGACCATCCAGCTGCCGAATTAGGGCACCAGAAAAGACTATCGCGGACTGGGCGTCCTCCGCCAAACGATTGTAACGTGTGCCTTCCATTTAACCCGAGAAAAAATGTATCATCTTGCCAACGGTCTGATAAGGCGCTACCGTAAAAATCGGTGAAATAGTCACACGAAATGTCCTCGATTTTGGCGACGTGTGACTATCCACTGAGTTTCGGCGAGGAGTAAAGCAAGTAAAATTAAAGCATTAAAACAATAAGACCATACATAGAGTAGAGAGGAGGTTGCCACGAAGTGTATGGTACCCCCCCCGGGATGTATTCGTTTTTGGCTAGGCTGAGCTCATGGGGGGTATTTGTCAGCTTTGACCTGTAGAGGGTCTTAATTTTAGCCACTTAAGACAGAGTCATTTTTTTCGTCCAAAACATGCCAAGCTCTCTCTACTTTACTCAATATTCCACCTTATCTAACTTTACGGGAGTTTGTCCCCTGACCACATATTGTAGGTGTTTTCGAATCAGCCCGGCATCCTCTTTTCAATGCCGCATCAACTAGCTCTTTAGCATCAAAACTTTGGTTGACAGAAGGGCAAAGAGGTCTTTCCAATGTCCATTTCAATATCCATCATGTCTGGTGCCGAACAGTTGATGACAGGCAAGAATAAAGGGCAAACCCAACCTTTGATAACTTGGTTTGCCAAGCCAAATGCTGAGAAGACATATTGTGCACCAAGACCTCCTGGAATTATACAATGTTCAATGAAGGATGAACAGCAACAATTAATGAATGCGGAGGTACTTGTTGATGGGGT
>JALLPD010001350.1:0-12296 GCA_036940065.1 Cyclotella cf. meneghiniana | reverse complement strand
CGGTAGACTAGTGTACAGGAGCATTACAGAAGTGTACCGGGAGGTTACTGGAAGCGACCATTCCGGGTGGCTCAGGTAACCTCCCTGTACACTCAAGTGTACCAGGAGGTTACCCGTGTTTTTCGTCTGCAGTGAGGCAAAAACAGCCATAACCACCAGTCTTGTTCATGCCAATTCCCGATTCTCAGCATGAGTCTTCTTCTCAATCACATACCATCTCATCCATTGACCAGATTCCTCAACCCATTTCTACGATGGAATGCTGCAAAGCAGCATGTTTTCTTGATACTGCTTGTAATCAGAGAAGCTTGAGGTTCATAACAGTAATTGACCCATCATCTATCATTTCTATGCTTCCAACAAAAACAGGCCAACAATTTTCTTCAGGTTCTTCTCGTTAACTGTAATCACACCATGTCCTTCAACAGTTTGGTCATCAACAAGATAGTGTTCAACTACTTGATGTCCACTGGTACACATCTGGCAGATAGCAAACATATGTCAAAGGCAGATTCTGATACGAAGACATTCTTGGCATACACAGACTGCTCTGATGCTCATCAATTTGAGGACCTTACTCAGTTTGTCCCACTTGTTGAGACTTTGGAAGACAATCCAAATCTCATTTCCACATGGCCACATGCTTTTCAATGGGACTGGGAAGTCTCTCTTTTCAAGCAATGTGAAATGATTTTGAGGGTGAATTCTTTCACAGATGAAGAAAGATGAAATGTGGGGACGCCTGTGGTTTATAAAAGGTAGGCCAACACCTCATTAATTCATTCTCCAATTTCAGGTTGCACGAAGATAAAAGCATGCAACATGGCAAACTAATCACTACTTGTAATGTTCTACCATTAACTTCATTGTCATTGTCAACCTCATTTTGTCTTGACAATGCTGAGGAAAAGTGCCATTGATAAGTCTCTTGTTCTCTTGCTGTAGGCTGCTCATTGACCCCACAACAAGATCGATTTAAGCCAATTCTCCTATTATTATTTTACTACTTTCCAAGGATAAAGATGATTGTCCAAATGATAAAGTAGTTTTAGATGAGCTTAAAAGCATGCTGGATGGATCTGTAAAGTGTAACACTGCCCAGAAGTATTCAACCATTGAAGCCTATTACAACGCTTCACCATCACATGATGTTCCTTCAAACAAAGTCATGTCTGCACTCATTACACTCAGCAAGCAAATCTCTGATGGCAAACTGACTTCCCATTGACCACATCCTATGAATCTATGTGCTCAATTTGAATCATTGGCAAAAAACATTGATTCAACATTTTTCATGTATACTCCAAACACGGATATGTTTCCAAATTTGACATTGTATATCAAGAAGCACAGTAGAAAAATTGATGATGAAATCCATCCTAGGTAGCTCTTCAGAGTCAAATTGATGTGGTTCTTCAATGAATTAGATGAACCTGCCATCCAAGAGTTATCAAACATATCTAGCAAGTGCAACAGGAAGCATCTCTCCTAATTTTTCTCGCTTACTTCTCTGACACCAACCAAACCAAACAACTTTGTCCACTGTTTGTGAATTCCTGTAAAAGTCTTGTTGAGAATCCAAGCAACTCTGTTTACAATGATGCCCACAAGAGAACTGGCACATATCCCAAGATTAACTTCCTGAGTACATCCCGTCTCAACATTTCTTCAGCTATCTTTATCAGCATTCAAGAATGTCAGTCTTGGTGAGGCTGAATCTCAAACAGCCGAGTATCTCCTCAATTCATTCTTCAACATTACATAAACATAAGGATCTCAAGGCGTACTCACCTCATTCACAGTGCTGGACCAGTGTGGTACAAGGATGCAATTCTGTCAAAAACTTAATAATTCAATTTCCAAGAATCTCATATCATGGGAGCAACTGTATTCATAGCTAATTTGATTGACTCTGCTTTTGATAATCATTATGACATCAAGTCAGTTCAATGTTGACTACCAGTCCCAATTGCCACAATTCCCAATCAAAAACTGATTCTTCAAAGAAAAACAAATTTGCTCATAATATCCTCTGGCAGTTCAAGACTCACTTGAATTCCCTTGCCATGGCATTAAGCTCTATGAATGATGCCCTCCACATCTCTGTGCAGGACATCTACTACAACTTGAGTAAGTATGTCATGGTCATCATTAAATCCTCTTCTCCATAACTTGTTATTCTGACCACTGTCCCAAATTACCTCTTCTCCATAACTTGTTATTCTGACCACTGTCCCGAATTATGAGTGCTATGTGCTCTTTGATGTTTTGGTCAGCACGCTTTTTGGGTCACTTGACAGAACACCAATTTTTTTCTTTGCCTTTTCTCTTTTCCCAGCAGTTCTAGATCTTTCTCTAAAAATATATTCTGTCAACATGCACGAGGCTGGATACATACAAGAAAATGAGAAAGGCCAAAGCAAGGAAGATCAATCTTACACTTGGATGCCTCATGACTTCATCATCCATAATGTTTACTATGACTTCCTAGACATGTTTTGAAGTTTTTGTCTCAAGCCCTACCTCACCNCTCACCAAAACTGCTGAGGACCTTGACATAGGCCAAGTATCTATGGCTAAAAGTAGTATATATTTTAAGTACACCTATTTACTTAAAATGTAATGGACATACTTTCCTTTTGACAAAAAGGAGAAGTACACAAGATATTTTGGATCTTGAATGTTCAAAGATACAAGATCCAGAAACACCACATACTGTACCAGTGGTGTGTAGAAACTACACACCAGCTTAAAGAGGAACATCACACCATGATGGTGCTGCATACAAAGTTTACTATAATGTGGCAGCAACATTTTTGTAGGGTAGAAATAATCTCAAAATATTATTTAACTTGCCATCAACACATCGTCCTAGGTCAGCAGCATTTTTTACAGTAGATATAAGCTTATAACTTTATATTCTTTCCCAAACTACATTACCACCATTTTATATAGAATTCCTACGTACATCCTTTTTCCACCTAGGTCACTGGCAACTGATAGCCCAGCTACTGTGTTGAGTTATGCACTCAACAGTAGTTGTGAGTCTCACTCATGAGCCTGACATGTGTTCTTCAACATGTAGTCACAAAAACCCCAGACATGTCACTGAGGCCATGCTCCCAGTTGACACGGGGCTCCACCTAGCAGAGTTGGGATGCTGCCTAGGTGTGCACTTGCTTAAAAAAGACCACTAGAGCATCAACATGCACAAGTAGCATATGATGACTGTGATCAGGTATGCAGGACCGTGTCTTGAAACAGTCCCTCAAAATAATCACAAACTTGGCAGTCCCAGACGGACATAGTTGAGATTTTAACGAAAAGACCTTAGCAATAGTACAAAGGCTCTATTTATGTATTGCCTTTTTAAAACACATGTAATCATGTAGACTTTTTAAGTTAAAACCCATTCTACATATCACGGCATGTGAGTAGTAATATGAGGAGTAAAAAAGTACCACTCATACCCTAGTAAATGGCAAAGAAAAGTCAAATTGTTTCTAGGGCCTAGACAACCCCTAGATAGTAAGTAGCCTATTTAGTCTTAAAAACCTTATATGTGACCCCCTTTTGGGATATATTGCACTAAAATGACAGCAATCTCCCTTGAAGATCTTGTCCCTCAAGTTGTTCCCAAGTTGTATTCATCAATTTTGGTGTGGTGGCAGCTGGAGTTTTGCCAGGTTCTACTTAGGGGATAGGTTGAATGTGGGAGTCACATATGAGTGTGCAATCCACAACTATTCTTTCTTGTCACATCAGATTTGTGATCTGTTGACATATTGCACAAGTTGGATTCATGGGGGGAGGTGGAGTCATGGGAAACAAAGTGTTCTTTCTTGCTTAACAGCCCGATTCATTTGGGAGTCATTGCAAGGACAAACTAACTACCCTGGTTGTGGACCAGCCCCAATCATGGAAAAGAGAGAATGGAACACCCTGTTGGCCAAGTACAACTGCAAGACAGCCTATGCAACACACACAATGCTTGATATCACAATACCGCCCAATGCACAAAATTGTGGGCCCCAAAAATGCTAGCAAAGCATGCAACAGCAACAGCCTTTGCAATCTAGCCAGGATTGCTCACAAAGAAAGTGACCACAGCAATATTGCATTGTGATCAAATGTGACTAAAGACATGATTTGCTAGGCCTCCACCCACATATTTGGAGAGGCTAGCACAGCCCAGTACAAATATGAAGATGTCTCAATGATACTGCACAATGCACACTATGTAATAAAAGCATGGGGGCAGTTCGCAACTTCCTCAACTTCTTTGAATCTTGTGATACAAGACAGATTTATCTACAACAGATGTCGACAATTTTTCCCCGACATTCCAACTTCTCAGAAAGTCAGGTGGTAAAGCTTTAGACACAGCTCATGTCAAAAAAGTACTTCATTGAAGGGACCTTCATGTTTCTCCTATGTTACCAGCCTTGTGAGCAGTCATTTACAACCTCAAGAAACACATCGGTGATAATAACTTCTCCATTAATCAGTTCAATGTGTTCAAAGAGGGTCGGAATCTTTTCCATTAATCCAATGTACATTAGACAACATACGGTTGACATCATTTCATCAATGAATGACTACAAAAATCTAGAGTCTCAAGCCATTGATACATGTACATGGATAACCAAGTAGCCTCTTTTCTTTCTATGTCATGATGTTAAAACCAAGGAAAATCTGAGAGTCAAAACTAAAACCTTAGAAATGGAAACCAGGGCACCTAGCAAAACCCCTAATCAACATCCCTGACCCAAATTTTCCCAATGAGCATTCCAAAAAAATTCCAACAATACTGACAATAGAAAAATTTACTTTGAGCATGAATCTCATCCCGACTCATGTCCTGCACATGCTTGATGAAGTCTTTGATGTTCTTTCTGACATAGACTACACACACAATGTTGCTATACTGCAAAAAAAATTTACAATTCGGAATGATCAAGTCCACTTTACCAAAAAAGCAAGTGATCGGGTTGTTTTTATCATTCCAAGGCATGAAAATCCTCTCTACACTGACCAGCTTGAGACACCCATTCTGGAATTTATTCACAGCCCTCTGTTAGGCAAATTCAGGAATGTATTTCAGGCCAAACAATGGCTCACAATAGATTCCCCTTTGTTGGAAAATTTTGGCAAGGATGACTTACGCAAACTTCTCCAGAAGTTTAACTATGAAACAGAAGGTATTTTATAAGTAGTTCCATTCACTATCAAGAAGCCGAGAGAACTTCTTGACCAACCGTTCCATAACTTGAATGAGTTACCATAAAATAAAGTGGAATGTGGAGCCATTTATTTTATTCATCTATGATCCTATTGTATTTCAGACAGAATTTCTTGATGCCCCCATCATGGTGTGTTGCCTTGGTTGTCTCCTTAAGTTTGTCTTGCAGGATATAGAATGGAACACCATGATGCATAGGCAAACCACCGAATGCTTCAAACAGAAACAAAACTTGAAATTTGTAATTTACACTAACACCTTTCTTGAATCAGTTGATGATACTACAAAACTTGATTCTTCTGATTTTATTGAAGATGACACCAGCAAAGAAGCTCCCATTTTTTGTGTAAGCAAGGAATTTTAAATCAACTTTTAAAATACCAGAATACCTTCCAATGTTGGCTATACTTCTTACCATTACCTCATTACAACTATAATGGCATGATGGAGGCAACATCAATTATGGAGCAATAATCCTTCCCTGGTTTGCAAATTTGTAACTCCTACACATATGCAATTAAACACTATAGGTCATCATCCATGAATGCTTCATTTTGCAAATTTGAACTCATCAAGGCAACAACCACAACACCATATCCTTATCTAGGTACTTGTACTACACTGTCCCAAAAGAAGTGTGAACTCAGTGTGGCTGTACAAAATTTCTTATGAAAAAATTAAATTGCAGCCTCTGCAGCCTCTTATGATCCAATCCTAATTCTTTCTCCTTGAGAATGACACAGCATGTGATGTAGGTCTTAACTGATTGAACAAAGAATGCACCATTATTGTCTCCCTTAGTATTGAGTAGTTGTGATAGTTTCAACTTTTGAACACCCATTTCCAAGAGGGGTTAGTTAATGAATGTAGCTTCATCATTTATTTATCAAAACCAATCTTTTTGTCAAAGGATGAGCAGAGGGATGTATAAAGTATAATCATCCAGGTAGAATTAACTATCTTCCAATATCAATGTTGAAATCTTACAATGGAATTGTTGATCTGATATTGCAGGCTTCTGAGAGTAAGTCATAGGTTTGCTGTGTAGGTCATCATACCTGCATCAACTTTTGGAGGATACAGTAACTACACTGTTTTTTATTTCCCATTATTCAGTTTATGATGCTATAGCATAAATACTGGCCATTATCCCAAGAGTTCTTCCTTACAATGAGCCCCTACCTAATTGTATGATTGGGATCATTGTCTTTCTTTGTTGAAGTGTCATAAAATTTCCACTTATGGAAATTTAAGGTTTCACAGTAGGCACTAGGTGATGCATTGCAACGTTCTCTTCATGAAATGAATTGCTCCTAGGAAAAACATTTTAGTCGTCTTCTTCAGAACAGAACATCAAGTAGTTCCCATCAATTTCATATGAAAAAATTCATTACATCATAAAGATGGTTTTGGAGTGATCAGAAGATATTGGTGAAAGTTTTGATTCACTGCAGGAATTAGACATATTCACACATTGCTCATTATGTGGTAAATAAAATGCTTGATCCCAATAAAGAGAGAGAGAGAGAGAGAGAGAGAGAGAGAGAGAGAGAGAGAGAGAGATTGTGTATTGGGAGATTCTGTTCTCAAAACACAGGATCCATGTTTAGGAGTGTTCCTGGCATAAGATCACATGAAATATTTCAATGCAATTAAGTTAATAACACACAAAAGTAGATTACAAAAGATTTTTGCAGACAAGTGATGATTTTTTCAGATAGAATTACATTGTGACCATTTTGTCAGTTGAATTGTAATTTGAGATGATTTTTCCTGTCAAAATAGAATACTGGTAGACAAAATGACAGTGTTGGTGATCATGTGGAATAAAACAAAGTTTTACCATGGAGCATCAGGAGAACAAATGATTTTTGGCAGTCAAAGGGACATCAAACTGGATTTTGTCAGTTCAAGGATTTTTGTCAGCCAAAATGTGTAGTTTTGGCCAACAAAACCATGTGCTTGTTTTTGTCAAATGAATAAATTTCATAGTAAATTTGAAAAGGAAGGATTGACAGTGAATGAGACCCATGAATAGATACCATGGGACGAGATCATATCCTAAAAAATAAATAAAAAAGTATGAATGAGTGGTGAATAGTGTGATTCTTTCTGAAATAAAGAAAAGCCAAATAGTTTGCAGATACAGGGAAACTGTTCAGCAAGACAGATCAACTTTGAAAACCTCACTGCAAACATCTCACAGGTGGAGTGGAGCTCTATAGAAATGACTTCTTGAAAATAATGCTGTAGTTGCAGAGTACTTAAAATTTGAGGACTTATGAGGGGGCGGGGAGTGATCTTAGCTTTTGGAAATCAATGCCATAGCGTTACATAACCATGGTGACTTTGATTGAGATGCAAGTATCAGATGAATTGTGGTGCACTGGACACAAGTGGAAAATGGTCATCAAGGAGAATTTTATGTTCATCAAGCCAAGTTGTGAATTCCCGATTTGGGTACTCTCTACAAAACACAGTAACCAGTAGCAAATCAGAATTACTGCAGTAATTTTGGTCAGGTCTAGAAATATTTCTGTGTATGAGTCTCATTTTGGGATTCCACATTGATCCCATCACAATTGGAGTATATGAACTCCTACCATCCAGATAAACATTAAGTTTTATGTCATTTTATGTAGATGTTACATAACTGTGGTCATTACTGTTCACCAATTCTTTCAAGTTTAAATTACTATCTCGCTGCATTACTGCAGTAAGTACACAGTAATATTCTGGTTCTTGCAGTAATTACACAGCAATACTACTGTTGTTACTGTGCCTAATGTTATCCTCAGTATAAATCACTGTATTACATCATTACTGCAGAAATTTTGCAGTACTATTCCATTCCGTTACTGTCTAACTACTGCAGTACTATTAAGATAGACTTTGATTCTCATGGTAATAGCATAAAGTAACCATTTCAATTACATAAAACCAGCGATAAAATAGTGCTGAAAAACCCCAACCACAGGGAACAATCATGTGGGAAAAAAGCAACTGTCATCACATCCTCATCTGCTTGTGCTTTTCCACTTGCTCTCCACCATCTCCACTATCTGACCTCTGCATTCTCTTTGTGCAAGTTATGCCTCCATTTCTGTCATCTCATCTATCACTCCATCATGCTGATAAATGTTCAAAACCATGTCCTCAGCTTCCTGTGGATGCTTCTTGTAATAATCCTCCACCATACTGTAAAAATCATAATCGCTGTACAATTAATGTAGATTCCAGTATTGTTGAGGCTGCCGGTGGTGTGATTGATTGATATAATATCATGGAAAACAAAGCCAAATGCCTTAGTTATACCTGTATGCTTGATGGGCTTTTCTGAAGCCTATGTCCTCATTGTCCAGAGTACACAGCATTTGTCCCTGAGGTAAAACCATCGACTACACAAGCAAACTCATTCAAAGGACCATGAATGCCATGAAACTTAAGGCGTCCATATTATGCAGTCAGAGCTGCTGCAAAATGATCATCTCCTCAGAATATTTTGGAAATTATGCATTCACAAGCTTGCTCTGATCTCTTGAAGCACAAGCCATGATAGTGTGGTCAGGACTCAACAAAAACCATACACAAATAATGTAATTCAATAAATAAGGCTTGTAATACTCCCACATTTTGGGCATCCAAAAGTTGAAGAAGTCAAATGCATCAGCAGATGCTGCTTCTTCTCTAGACTTAATGTACCATCCAAGGGGTCAAACCTAGCATCTGAGGCGTCATCATCATTGTCATCACTCCCTTCATTGTCACACTAACTTACACAATGTCATCAGATTCATCCAATTAACAGTCACCTGTCATATAAAAAAATGTAAGAAAGCCCTCTTGAATGAGATAAAAAATGAAGCTACAACACTACACCTTTCTCCAACCCAGTATTCTTCAATCACCCCATAGTCTTGGGAAAATCAAAGTCCAAGTCTCCATCACATGCTACCTTAAACTTTAATTCTGGAGAGATTCACCATTCCACTTCTCAAATACCTCATCAAATGATTCTGAGAGGAGACAGTTGATTTGATGCATGAAATATTTCACTTTGTCAATTCCTCCAATCTGCATTTTCAATGCATCCAATCTGCATATCAGTCAGTCTTAACAGACCATATATGGACACAAAATTTTGCACACATTCCACAACAAGCCCCAGAAGCCTGCATTTGTCATGACCTCTCCCATAATACCACACTGCTTTGTGTATCTGAAGGCTCTGCTTGCAACACATTCTGTCAAGGTATTCTTTAACCTAAGATCCCTCACCAACTGAATAGCCTTGTCCACCATGTCCAATTCTATGTCATCATGAACTCCAACTTTTTTACAACTCTTGTGAGTCTTTGATCTCTTTGAGAAGACTACATAGGGGGCATGGCAGATGTTGCCAAAGATATTACAAAGCTCAAAACAAAAACAAGAGCCAATGATAGATGGAATGCCAAATAAGTACAAAAAACAAACTGCTTACCTTGTTTGCAAAATGACAGAGATCTTTGATTGGATGTCATCCAACCCACCTTCCAATTATTATGCCACTGGTGTGCTCAACTCTCTGCATCACAGTTATGTCAGGGGAATGCTCTTTGAGAAATTATGCTGCTTTTGGGAAGAAGATTGATCAAATGTAACAAAATTAATTTTGCCTTTGCAAGGGTGAATATTTTTCATAATGGCAAGATATTTTTTGAAATGTTACAAGCATCCTTTACCACCTTGCATCATATGCTTGCTGCAGTCAATAACATCAAGATTATGGATTCTTACGTGAGCTTGCAAGGATGTTCATGACTGGAGTTTTCTCAATGGTGGCACCATCTCCAAAGATCCCAATTCCAAAATTCTCCGCATCTCCAAATGGAGAATCCATGCCACATGCCACCTTTCTGATAGGTTGCAAAATGGGCATCAAACCGATTCCCAGCTACATGATGCCTTTTGGAAGACTCATACCTGTGGTTTGATGCCCTAGCCTCTTGTAAGATTTAATGGAAGAGAGGATAGAGGATCTTCTACATGTAAGAGGGCAAGTGAGTGATCAGCTAGATAATGGGAAAACATTAAAGACAACTCTTCCTCAGCCTTTGGGTTTCATTTATGAGACATGACAATGTTTTGCTGCACAAGATCCTGGAGTATGTTCTCCCTTTGTTCATTGGGCATGGAATGGAAAGTATTGTGAAATGGAAAGAAAAATAGAACACTGCTTGAGATAATTGAAAGCTTATGATTCGAAAAAATAGGGGCAGGCTTCAGCGCCATATCTTTATGAGATGTAAGGGTTGAAAGATCTCCAGCTAAAAAGCTGTAGCACCCACAGATTAAGTGGGAATGGATTCCTTGTATCTCCTTGCCCTGATGACCTTCTTCTCTTGGTGATATAATTCTTGTGTATCCACTCTTTCTCATCGACCATAATGGTCAGGGTTTAAGAGGGTGCTAATGTGCTAATATGTATCTTTTGAAAATGATATGATACCAAACTAAATCAATAATTATTTGTTTTCAGAGACACCACAAGGTTCAAATTTATACTGACACTGCATAGGAATAATCCCTCAACACAAATGATAGCTATTGTTTTTGGCATTGTTCTCAGCAGCAGCAGCAGAAATGTTATTTTGTGTGCAAGTGAACCATAATTTTACTGTGAAGTAGGTATGATACACATATAATAGAGGGTATTCATTAACATTTTTATTGTGTGATGTGTCAGTGACTTCTGACAAGTTAACTTCTGATTATCAGATCCCACAAAAATAAAGTATTACCACAAGGCCTATGACAATACACATTAAATTCTGGGATTGGTTAAGTTCATATGTGTAGAACTTATTATGATTGATGATCAAATTGATCAATGTATAGTTACCTCTACTTTACAAGAACACTGTGAGAAACCACCTAAAACCCTTAACCAACTTAAACCCTGACTGCTACAGTATACATTGACATTTTTTCATTAGGATGAGGCTTTTAGGCAGCTGCAGTGGTCTACTGTTGATGATACCCATGTATAGCATCTTCCAGGCCAGAAGCATACTCTTGCAACCACAGATATCTTTCCCTCCCCCAATTGCATGCCAAGAGCCTTGTTGTGATTCCAACCACTCAATTTGTGGTAGCTGTGACAATATCTCCATATCTTGGCCCCAGTTTCATAATCAGTATCCTTAACAAGTGCCATCTCAAACCAACTGAAGGAGCTGCTAGTCAAAACATTGGTGTGGAGAGTGAGAATATTTGTTAATTTGATTCAATAGAAGCAACGAAAAATTATATGAAAATAAAAGTACTCATGTCATGGGGTGGGTCAATAGATATATGACAGCAATGACCAAAAGGAATCAAAGATTGTTGTCATAGTAGAGTTTTGTTGGGCACATCACTATGATTGGTAAAGGGGAGTATACACCTGGTTTATCTTATATACCTGACTCAACCAACACAGTCATTGGCGGTCATTGGAATTTTTTTGGCTGGTTTACCTGTGGTATATGTCATATACCATGCAAACATCTGTCAATGTCCCATCTGCAAAAATCCCCATCTGCATTTACATTGGGCCGTTTATGGTGATGTATGCCAGATGTACAACAGAATTTGGCGGTTATGTAGGAATAAGTTGATTTTTGTACCAAGATGTATGCCCCGCATAGATCAGGTTTTTGGCAGTCGATATAGCCAAGTTAAACTGGAAGGGCCTTTGAATATACCAGGCATATACCAGAGTGTTGTTGGTCTGGGATTTGCTGGCATAGGCCTGGTATATGTGGTCGTATCTGGCATACTCCTGGTATATGAGGTCATCATTAAAATAGGAACTAGTTTATTTATCTACTAAAGTCATTTTTAATATGTCTGTAGTCATAAAGTCATTTTTAATATGTCCGTAGTCATTTTTAATATGTCCGTTCAAATCTTACTGTTCATGCTGGAACTAGTACAGAGTGGCAAATAGAGGTTAGGACAAAAAACTCCCTTCCTCCCCCCATCAACTCCCCCCACACATAGCCCCATCAATTCCTCCCCACCCATGGCC
>JALLPD010001349.1:0-12283 GCA_036940065.1 Cyclotella cf. meneghiniana | reverse complement strand
GGAGGGGAGCATGGGGACTGGAGCATGTAGATAAGAGCATGGGGCTGGGAGTGTGGGGATGGGAGCATGGGAATTGGAGCATGGGGAAGGGAACATTGGGACAGGAACATCAGAAAGGGAGTGTGGGGATGGGAGCATCGGGATGGGAGCATGGTATTTAATTCACAGGAGCATGGGGATAAGTGGAACATGGAGAGGGGAGCATGGGGACTGGAGCACATGTAAGCATGGGGAGGGGAGTGATAATTTGTTTTGTAGTCAGTTTACAGACTTACTATTCTTGCGGGGATGGGAGCATGCAGATGGGAGCATGGTATTTCATTCATAAGAGCATGATGATGGGAAAGTGAGGACAGGCGATTTTTTTCTGGTATTCTGCTTTCAGATGATTTTGAAATTTTTTATCATTCTTTTGTTCAAATTTCACAAGAAAGGACTCTATGAGTGCCAATTTTTATTCACATGAATTTATTTCTTTTGGAGCTGGGTATGACAGTGTGGGGATGAGAGCATGAGATAGAGAGCTATTATTATTCTGGAAGTCTGTTTTTAGACAATATTGAATTTTTTCATCAAATGATTCAATTTTTCACATTGGCATGGAAACATTGGGAGGAAAGTGATTATTTGTTTCATATTCTGTTTTCAGACTTTATATTCTGATTTTATAAGTGCTTTGGGCTGGGAGCATGAACACAAGAATGTGGAGACTGGAGAAGATGAAAGCATGGAATAGGAGTGTGGAGATGGGAGCATGTGGATAATAACATTTTTTATGCTGGTCTGTTTTCATAAAATTTTGATCATTTTTTGTTGATAAATTTCAAAACACCATTCTGAACTTAATTTGTGCCATTTTTTAGTGTGGAGACTGGAGCATGGGGAGGGGAGCATGGGGACTGGAGCATGTAGATAAGAGCATGGGGCTGGGAGTGTGAGGAAGGGAGTGTGGGGATGGGGGCATGGGGATGGATGTGTGGGGATAGAATGGGATGGGAGTGTGGGGATGGAAGCATGTGGATGGGAGAGTGGGTCCTAGGTTGGTATGGTTAAAGTAGGCACAAAAAGAAGAGGAAAAAGAAGAAGTGGGGGTGAAATAATTGATGAAATTATGATGATTGACTATTTCTAACTGACCTTTACTTGTTCTTGTAGTTTGAGCAGCATGTCCACACCACAGCTCACTCAGAGTTATGTGCATGTGGGTCAATCTTGTGAGAGCAGCTTCAGTGGAAATATTGTTTCTAGTGCCATGCTACCTACCTGTTGTGTAGTCTACAGTAATCTACTGTAGCTATATACATACCATACTTACTTAGGCCCCTTTCTGGTACCTATTGTGTACTTCATTCTGTGCACAAAAAGGGCCAGCATGAGTATGACACTCTTCCCCTCCATGGTGAGGCTGGCTCTGCCATGAATGGAACAAAATAGGGCATTGTCTTTAAAACTCTACCTTTCTTTCCTCCAAATGATGAGGTGGAGAAAGTTGACATGAGGTAAAAGCTCAAAAAGACCTTGGGTACAACTACTTATTGTGAGTTGTCTTCAACGGGGTAAGGGAAAGTTTTAACAATATGAGAGACTCTCTGCAATGTTGGGCAACTACAAGCATGTTTGGATCCCAGAACATGACATGGCCCTAAGATTACTATTGTTGGTAGCACAGACAATAATGTGGAATGTGGACAGACTGTCCGTTCGTACTCCCAACATTTGTTGGATGCATGCATTCTTCAGAACTTGTTGTCCCTGGACCCTATGTCAGTCAGACATGGTTCCTAATTTTGGCATGATGTGTCTATCACTCGAATAGTCACAATAGCATGCTATGACCTGCACTTGAAATATCTTCAAAATCTAGATTGCAGGCACCTGTTACTATGTAATGGCTTAACAGGTATTACTCCCAAGTCCAGGAAGCAACACCAAGATGATGGGCATTCCTGTGGCATGCATCGCAGTATCCAGAATTATTCATCACCTTTTTGAGGGAGCATTGTTGGAGGAAGATTTGTGCACATTGGTATTAGCAAACACTTGCCTGATTTGAGCTTGCAATTAATTGTGGCAAACTTGTTCTTGGAACAAGATTTATTTAATGAATATCAGGACATAATTCATGTATTGAAGTATAGTGGCTTTAAATTGGATGATGTCATTGACTCATCACCCAATTGACACATAGACTCAATGAATGAACTGAGGAAGTGAGCCATCCAGACTAAAATATTACTGAAAAGTCAGAGGTTTGAGCATCTGCAGGATAATGCAGGGTGAAAGTTGTACAATGCAGTAGAGTTCCATCGGGAGTCTTGCATACTCGTTGTGCTGGACAGGCAGAAAGGAATGTTGTCTATGCATGTCATATGCATGGTGATAGCACGAGCAAGCAAAATTTATTTTGTGCTTGTTTGTTGTTGCTGTTGTTGTGAGCAAGGCTTGAGCACTATGCTTTCTTCCCCTCCATGATCAAGCCATTAGGCTGAGGATTAAGGAAAAGGGATGTACTGTGTAATCACAGAGGTAAAGATTTGTAAGTTTAGCATTTCTTGTCAAGAATATGCTGTGTGATGAGGTACTCAGAGGTTTATCGTGAGCAAGGGAAGCTGCAGACACAACTATGTATGAGCTGGAGGCATAAGCCTTTTTAAATGGGTATCACAACCATCGGTAGATGATAACAAAAATTACACTATAGCAAGTTGCTAGTGTGGAAGTATGTGAATGAATCCTCAATCTGCAAAACATTGTTGTTGCTGGATTGGGTATTTTTTTGCTTAGTAAGGAAAAAACTCATTTCACTTCTCAATCCATCTGGAGTCGAGTAAGGTAAGCTTACAATTCCACTCGGGAGATTGATAACTTTATCTTGGTTGATGATGATCATCGGTCAAGAGAAATTTGCGCCATGGTACTGAAGAAGCATGAGGAATATCATCCGGTGGTGGGGTTGTAGAGACAGATGGGCCCATGCAAATGGGGTCAAACTCCAGAAAGAGGTCGCATGGTCTTGCTGATGGCTGCAAGTGGGATTTGGGGCAGCATCCCAAAGCTCTGATGAAAAATTTGTGATTTTCATCAATTTTTCTGTCATTTTCCAACTCAGGAAAAATGAAATCACCCAAGAGGGGAGTGCACAATTGTGTAGATGCAAAACAACTTGCAGCATATTTTTCTCAGGCTGCATTTAAGATAATTTTTACTTGTTTAGCAACCAAGTAAATTTATTTTTATTGTGCAAGGAACATTATCAGCCTGGATGAGACACTCACATTGTTGCAAATGTGGTGATGGGGTTGGTTGTCTTCAACACAAAAAACACAAGCAAACAAGCATTCTGTTGTATTGCTGGGACCCCAGGGCAACCTTGCTTTCAAGATCCGGAAGCAAATTAAAGTTGATTGTCAAGTTTGTTTGTCAAAGCTTGACTTAACATTTGCAGCCATCAGTGCAAAGCATAGCAAGTTTGTGAGCATCGTTGCAATTGCTCTTGTGTGATTGTCATCACAATCAATTGCAATGATGGTGTTCAAGTGACATCATCGCAATCAAAACTTGAGGATGTTTGAGCGACATTGTCACAATTCAGCTTGCAAAGCATTCAAGCAACGTTGTTGCTAACAAACCACGATCAAACTTGTGATCATCTGAGTCACCTCATCGCTATGGAACTGTGAAAATTTGAGCAACATCATTGCAGTTGAACTTGCAAAACGTTCAAGCAACATCATCATGATCAAGCTACGAGGGTTGTTTGAGGGACATTATTGCAAATGGAACCATGAAAACGATCAAGCAACATCATCACAATTGATCTTTGAGAACATTTGAGCAATCTCATCATGATCAAAGATGAAATTGTTTGCACAACCTTGTTGCTATCAAACTTTGAACATTCAAGCAACATCATTGCAAGTGAACTTGCAATTGTTTGAGCAACATTGTAGCGATTGAACTGTGAGGATCATTCAAGTGACATCATTGCAACTTGAACCTTGAAAACCATTGAGCAACATCATAGCAATTGATCTTTGAGATTGTTCAAGCAACCTCATTGCAATGAAACTTCAAGAAGCATTTGGGAGACATTGTCGCAGTCAAACCTTGAGGCCATTTGAGTGGCTTTCATCGCAATTGAACTTGCAATTGTTCAAACAACATCATTGCAATCAAACTTGCAATCATTTGAGCAACATCATCATGATCAAACTGTGAACATACAAGCAACATCGTTGCAGTCAAACATGCAAAATGTCCGCGAAACCTCGTCACAAATCAAACTTTTCCATCACTTGAGCACAATCACCTGCACAGTTTGGGAAGGAGGTACGTTTCAACTTTACCTTGCAATGGACATTTTGATCATATCTCAATGATCGGTTGTTTGGGTAGTTGGACACTTTCGTGCAACAAACTGTCTACAGCTTGAGTGTGACTCATGCTTCTCAAGGGTACCTATGGATGGTGCTGGACGGAGGTGAAAAATGAAAGCATAAGATTTCAGGAGACCAATGATGGACTTACAGGATTATGATCAAAATGATCTAAGCCAGTATGGTCTTAGGGAATGAAGGAAGAAAAAGAGGTGGAATAGTTGTAAAACTTAAATTTATGACTACTAACTGGCCTCTAATTGTTCTGCTTGATCGAGCAGCATGTCCACACCACAGCTCTCTCAGAGATGTGGATGCCAAACTGTAATGAGCAAACTCACTAGGAGAACTACCTGTAAAGTCCAAGTTCTCACATACCAGTGGTATACCAATAGGTACTATGTTGGATATGAGACGGACAGTTAGTTGGCGAAAGAACTCAGTATATACCTAATAGTACCATGCTCTCCATCTGTATGTAGCCTACAGCAATCTGTTGTAGCTATGTATGCACCTCTCCTACTTAGGCCCCTTTCTGGTACTATTGTGTACTTCCTCCTGTACACAAAAAGGGCTAAAGCATGGGTATGATAGCATTCTGTTGAAGCAGGATTGATCATAATGGTCACAATGTTGTTTTGCAGAATTTTTTGTTCTGCATGATTCATAAGTAAGTGCCCAAGCACAGAAAAACACATGATCCTGAGATGCAACAGCAGCTATGGCTCAGGTACAACTGCATTCTCAGAATCAAGATAGACAGAATTCAATTTGGGGTATTCATAGCAATTAAAACGATGTGAGTGGAGCATTGCAAAAAGATCATGGCACAAGTTTGTGGTATGTGACTGGGACATGGCTTCTCAAGTTTTATACTCCAACTTTAGTAGTGGGAGACATCAAGACAATTTTACCTTATGTCAAGAAGGTATTTACTAATTAAAAAATGACAGTGCATCCCCTGCTGTGATGCATTCAGTTGTCCAGAGGGAGCAAATGTTATGAAGAACTTTGGCATTCAAGCTCAAGTGCTGTCCAGATGGGTTCATCAAACAGTTCAAGAATCATTTTGTTTGTGTTGATTGGCAAGTTCATAATGTTGATTTCTTTGAGTCAGTTATGGTCATTTTTGCAGTTTTAGTTGGTGTGAAGTTCAAGCAAGGTGATATCACAGCTGTCTATGTCTGTGCTTGTGAAGAGGAAGGCAAAAA
The DNA here is from genome assembly GCA_036940065.1 of Cyclotella cf. meneghiniana. Taxonomy (NCBI): domain Eukaryota; phylum Bacillariophyta; class Thalassiosirophyceae; order Thalassiosirales; family Thalassiosiraceae; genus Cyclotella; species Cyclotella cf. meneghiniana. The sequence continues at coordinate 6,696 of JALLPD010001349.1, read as the reverse complement.
TATCTACATGGATGTGTGTCATGAACTTAGGAAGCAAAACAAGGCTGGCAAGCTCAAAACGACTCATTTGGGGTTACAACAAAGCCCAAGTGCAATCTGGCTCACTGTCTCACTGAGACAGTGAACTTGTGTGGCATGGAACAATTAATGTTCATTCCTTATCTTTTCATTGGCAAGAAAGTGATGTGCATTTGCTATGTTGATGAATTGATCTTTTGGGCACCTGATGATTCTGACATTGTGATTTGGTGATTTAACTTACTTCTGTTGGGTTTTCACTAGAACAGGAAAATTGTGCAGCAGAATTCTTGGAGTTAAGGTGGAAACTGATCCTCCTCAGACTCAATGAAATTAAAGCAAACTGGTCTGATTGATGGAGTGGTTGAACCTCTTATATTGGGATGTCCTCAGGAAAGTTCACTCCTGCAGGAGCAAAACCTCTTGTGAAAGATGCTAGCAGTGATTGGGCAATTTTGGGTTGTTGGAGTGCTCCAACACCTGGCTACATGATGAGACTTAGGATTACCTATGCAATCAATTGTTGTGCTAGGTACATCATATGAGATGGCATTAAAGAGATTCGTTGATAATTGAAAGCCAGTCATGATCATGGTTGTGTGCTCAATCCATCAAGAGAGCTGAAGATTGATTGTTATCCTAATGCAGATTTTGCTGAAATGTATGAAAATGAAAACTTGAGCCAGCCATATTGTGTCGAAACCAGAACTAGTTTTGTCATTGCTGTTGACAACTGTCCAGTCTTCTAACAATATAAATTGTAAACTGAGACAGCACTTTCAACCATGGAGGTCACCGTCATTGAGATATATTGTAAATTACTGTTTTGTTTACTGTCACCCAAATGCAGAAGTGGGTGACCAAAAAGTAAATTTTTCAGTAAGTCAGTAAGTTTCTGAAAAAGTATGGAAAGGCTACTGTCAAATTGCTTCACCTACTGATTTCATGCGCAGTAGCTTACCTTCCTGATACTGTGAAAACAGTAACCGGACATTGTTCTTAAGCAATTTACACTCACATCATCTGTTTGTACTTCTAGATTGACATAAAACTTTAGTCCACAATGTGTAGAGGTAGTGTCTTTATCCTTTATCTCATTTTAGTGTAAAAAATTGTTCTAGAGCACTTTTTGATTCTAGTTATATTGTTCAAATATTCATTTTCAAATCTTTAGCTTAAATGCACATGTAGAAAAGTCTTAAAATAGAAAATCCTCTGCCAGCAGAATTTCAGGCTTTGCATTTGAAAGCTTTGGATTCCATCAGGTTTAGTAGCTTTGGATAGAGCAGCGGCTGGTTCAGTGGTGTTGGGTATGAAACCATCAAGCTGGGCTGCTGTTGGGTTTCAAAGCATCTTGTTTAGGTGGTGTTGGGTTTGGCATTAGGTTGGGGGCATTGGGTGTGGTGACCAATGGTTTGGTGGTGTTGGTTGGCTGCTGTTGGGCTTGGTGCCTGTGGGGCTTGGCTACAGTTAGGCTTGACAGTTGTGTTTTTTGTGGTGGCTGTCTGTTGGGTTCTGGCATCATTGGGCTTGGTGTCATCAGGTTGGCAGCATAGGGTTGGTAGCATGGAATTCGGTAGCACCGCATTTAGGCAGTTTTGGTTGAGTCATTGGTTTTGGTGGCAGCTGGTTAGAGGGTGGCAAGTATGACTGCATCAAGCTTGGCAGCTGCCAGGTTTGTTGGCTGCCGGGATTGTCCACTGCCAGGGGTTGGCAGCTTCCAGTTTGGCATCTTCCAGTTTGGAGACATCTCGTTTAGCAGCTTGATTTTGGTGGTGTGATGTTTGGGTGCTATCAAGTTCATGCGGTGTCAGATTTTGTGGAATCTGGTTTTGTGGTGTCTGGTCTGGCAGCATCTTGTTTAGTGGGTGTTTTGTTTGGCATTGTTGGTTCAGTGGCTGCTGGGTAGGCCACAACAGCATTGACAACTGTCGGGTTTGGTGGCATTGGGTTTTGTGGTTGTTGGGTTTTGTGGCTGTTGGGTTTGGGCAGCAAAGGATTGGACAGCATTTTGTTTGGAAGCCATGGGTTTGGGGGCTTTGGGTTCAGGGGCATCAGGTTTGGCAGAATCGGTTTCAGCAGCAGCAGACAGCAGGTTGGCATTGGCAGCAACAGGTTCAGTGGCTGCAAGTTTGGCAGCATCTGCATCAGGCAGAGTTGTCTTTCACTGTGTTGTAGGTTACTTTTTCTTAATAATCAATTACTTGGCTAGATCAAAATGTTACTGCATCTAAATATACATGTTCTTATCTAATTACATTTTAAAAATGCAGTAATATTCAGGATCACTAATGGACTTTACTGTCTGAAGGACAGTAAACTACTGCAAAATAACAGTAATTACTGTGCAATTACTCAGTAATTTGTATCTTGGCATTGAGCTGGGTCACAGTTGTTGAGAACTTTCCCATTATGAACATGTTTTCTTCTTCGGGGATAAAGGTTGGCACACCACTGAAAAAAACAGCAATGAATGTGTGCTGGACTAGTGGAGACTTTGTCACTGCCATTTACACCCAGGAGCAAGCAATATCTCACGGAGACAATTTTGTTCCATGAAAAGATAGTTCTTATGGAGATCAAACTGCTAAGTATCAACAAAGTTGAGCAACTAGGAGTTAGTTTGAACAAATCACAAAAGGGCTACAGAGAGCAATCTTTGAGTATTTGCAAAAGAAACTTATGAGATGGTAGATCCTGTGAGCATACACCTGAGATACAGTGTTGTGATAGCGTACAGGCATTCTTTTGTAGTCATTGTGTGGGCCCAACTGTTGTGATCATGATCATGATCATGATCATGTTTATGTAGTCATGATACAATGATAATACAACAGTATAGTATTTTTGTTGTCTATGTTGCATGCCATTATATACTCTTTGAGGAACAATAGAAAAACCCTTGAAAAAGAGCAAAATCTTGAAATAGAACTTTTTTAATACATCATAATAACTTACTACAGATGTTGAACAAATGAAGTCTCCGTGTAAAAGTCTAGAGGTTCATATTTATACATGCTAGTTTACCCTCACTGTCCTTCGTCATAGAATCAGGCTATGTAGCCTTTTGTCTAGTTCATTTTGTATAGAGCCCCTATTAGTTACTCTAAATAAAATAGATCCTCTCAGTGCATGCATGTAAAATGGGTGAACCCAAAGCAAGCTTTCACATTTTCCTTTGCATGACCCCTACACTCACAGAATACTCATCCCAGGGCATTTCCATTGGCTACAACATTACAAATAAGAGGATTATCTTGCTGTCATCCATTTAGAGATTTCCATTTACGTAATAGACTCCCCAGTAGTAATACATGATCTCCCACATATCCCAGAATGAGAGCCCTCCTCTCTGTCCACAAGAATTTCCACGGCAGTCAATAGTCTTTCCACCATTTGAGCTAAAACCATACTCTCCATAGTGCATGATTGATCCATAGTCATAAACAAACTCAAATCCATGATTGTACTGCTTATTGAAGTTTCCTGCCATTCCAGCCTGAATGTTTTGAAAATACACAGTGATGTAGGAATCACGGTATTGTGCAACTTGTTGATGGTTCATGCCAGCTGTATGGAGAAGCTCATGCAGGATGCTTCCGCGGGAACAGTCTGGGCCAATGTTGATGTAGTGAATGAATCCAGAGTGAGGGGCTCCAATATCGGCAGAACAGCCGTTGTTTTGTTTACGTAGATACACCGTCCCATCTGCTTGAGCAGAAGAAGAGGTCAACACACCCTTAACTGCTGTAAAGGTGAGACCAGTGTATACTTCAAGCTCAATCATGGCAGGGAGCACTCTGAAGGCCCACATCCAATACCCAGAAAAGTCATTCTCATACACCACACTGTACCTAATGACCTTATTAGCCCATCTATTCTTAGTGGCAGGAACACCTAGACGGCGCCCGCTTCCATCTTCATAGTATTCCTCGACATCTTCTATCTCACCTGCCCTGGGCTCAACCGTATCCAAATCTTCTGGTGGGGCATAACCATCTTCAATGTTGGACATGAGGTCAGTATGAAGCTCAGGGTCTACATTCATGACATTGGATAATGTTTCCATCACTAACTCAAACTCAGTCACATTTTTCTTGTTCTTGTTTTTCTTGAAAACCTTTAGTGCTGTGTCTTTGAAGAATTCTGTGTTGTACAATTAGAGGAGTTGCATTGTGTATTAGAGAAAGGGAATGATGAATGATTCTAAACATTTGCTTTCTTCATAACTTTGCTTACTCTTTTTGCGATTAACTTTGAACTTATCCTGTTTGAACTTCTGCTTCAACTGTTTCACCTTAGTCTCAGAGATGCTCCAAGATTCTCCCTGTTGCAAGCTGTGAAAGACATCATTGACCACATCATAATATCCTTTATCTACACGATCGTTTTCTTGCCAGTTTTCGATTGCATCATTCCCAGGCATGCCATCACTGGCAGTGCTGTCAAAGATACCTCCCATTCCTGTGTCATTATTACCTCTTAGAGCACCTGATACAGTAGGAGGGATTGTGAGAAGGAGGAGGGCCGAGGCAGAAAGGAAGGATATAACTGAGTGAACTTTCATGTTTCACAGTAAAGGAGTGGATGCAACAAGATGACTGTGTTTCTGATAGGAATGTTTAGATTTTATGTGCTCTTTCTTTTGGTGAGATATGTCTCAATCGGCGGGCATGTAGGGCTGGAGTCTTCCTCTCAAGAGAGAAGCACACTCAATCCAAGGCTACGACAGTGAGTGCAATATAAGTCTAGTTAGGCCCCTAATCAAAGAATGCATTATATTCTTCCTGGAAGGTCATGGTCTTGAACCTCGGTCAATTCTTGGTCTTGTGTCCTTGTGATTGGGGGGTCATTTTAAAGTTGAGGTTGGCTATGACCCCTGTACTATTTATATAGCGTTTTTGGCAAGACCATAATTATTTTTATGGCCCCACAAGACGAACGCCAAGGGCATTTATTCACGAAACTCCAGCTACATCGTGTCTACGATACAGATAATCTGAACTCACATTACGAATGACTCTCCCGTGAAACTGCTAGAACCTTACAATGCACCCTGTACATTCTGTAACCAATTCACCAACATAATATATATTATTTGTCATGATACAGAGATCCAAGATCATGACTAAGTCTTTAGAGAGAGGTTGTTGGTCGTGTCCTGGCGTGTCCAATCATCAATACCAACAACGTAGTAAGTTATAGAGAAAGAATTTAACCACCTTGGGAGTAGTCCAATCAAGTTGTCTCAGCGATGATCATATATATGGGACCATAGATATTTAGCAGGTGTTCCTATCCACTGACCACTTGCCCCGAAGACGTGACTAGGAAACACTGCAGCGCCATATCAACGCCACCATGACGACATTCATCGACACCTCCGCCGATTGTGCCATTTGTTTCGAACCGCTCTCCTCTTCCGCCTGTCTCACCCTGTCTTGCGGCCACCGCTGGCACACTGTCTGCATCCGCCAACAACTCTCCCATGCCCAGCCCAGCCGCTCGCAACGTCTTCTCTTCATGGGATGTCGATGCGCCAAATGCAATGTCTACTGCGAACATCCCGCGCTGGAGAATTTGACGCGGCGCACGGACGGGCTTAGAGCCAAGGTGGACGAGATGATCGTGCAACAGTTTGCGGTGGATGCACCGGAAGAATGGAAGAAGGCCACAAATGTAGCGGAGAAACAAGTGCTTTTGGATGCCGGAAGGAGATCCTATGCCTTTTATTTATGCGGGGCGTGCGAAGAGCCGTATTTTGGAGGCACGGTCGAATGCGCGGATCAAGAGGAGGGAGAACGAATTCGGTGTTGGAGCGCAGTTTTTAGCTCCAGTTTCTGATCCTGGATGACTAAGGTTTTTTGGTCGTGGGGCAATATTATTCATGTTTTTGTTAGGTTTTCTGTCTTGAATGAGTCTTGATTTTTACCCAAGAAGTAGTCATTAATCTTAAAATCGAATCGAACGAAAGTGATCTCTACTGTTACGTACTACTTTCGAACATTGAACACAGGACAATTCAGAGACTTCTAACATTGAGAGGGGATCAATTTTTTGTTTCCTTAACTTTTTTCAGACTTATTAGTTTTGTGGGAACAGGAGCGTGGGGACAGGAGTGTTTGGGCACAGTCGTTATATTTTCGTGGGGGTGATATTGTGGGGATGGGAGCATTTTGGAGGGAGCATGGGGATAGGAGCAATTTTTTTATCTGGGGATCTATGTTCAAAAAAATTTATTCATCATATGACTCAAATGATTTAATTTTTCACATTGGCATGGAAGTGTGGCAGTACTTCACCCCCACATGGTACCAGTACCTTAACTGATTCCCTACAAGGAATCAATTCCCCAACAAACAAACCGCAAAAAAGCTTGCACCGGCTGCTGGTAATTCCATAATAAAATTGTTTTATTATACATATGTTAGCCCCCGTCGCGGCACCGTCCCAGTGCTGACACTGGGACCTAATAAGTCCCAGTACAGACACGGGGCGAATTTCGCCCCGCAGCAGAACTGATGAACAGTTCGTGACTGGTTCCGACACGGGGACGCTAAAAACTGGGGTAGTCCGAGGCATAGTACTATCGTTAGTGAAAAAATCAATTACATTATCTGAGGTAGGTACATAGGTGCGTCTTTATGTCCGTGATGGCTGTGTTCTCTTGCAGCCATC
>JALLPD010001348.1:0-12284 GCA_036940065.1 Cyclotella cf. meneghiniana | reverse complement strand
ATTTGTAATCACTAGAACTTAACTCATAATTTCTTTTTCATCACTGAAGTAACTCGTTTACTTAACAATATCTACTTAATATTTTACTACAAAACGGCTTATGTCAGAGAGTTACACCCTTTTTTGAAGATGAATACCACAAACTCTTTCAATCTTGCTCTCCATCAAAGTCTTATGCTTCATCACGTGTTACTGGGCATGCCCTTCTGAGGCTTTTCTCATCACTTCTCCATTTGTGCAGGCAAGTGACATAGACTGATGATCTACCTAAGTAGAATAAGTATCACTGACAACACATACCAATGATACAAAAGTCAGGTGCTTCATCAGCACAAGTCTCATGCATCATCGTGGCCAATTTGAAAACTTTTGGCCAATCAGAATTCAACTGCCAGCTCGATATCACATCATACACCAGGGGGTGTGCAGAATTCTACATACCAACTCAACAGGGAACACAGTGCTCCATAGCATACCTCTACACAAAAATCTAGAGAAAGATAATTAAGTGTAAATTACATGATAACTTTTTGCAAATTGATTGGCATCAATGGTCATTTGATGGCAGAAAATTATGCAAATAATTTTCCATTTTCAACTCTTTGTTACTTCATTAATCTATGCAATCCTAGATAATATTTTTTACCTCACATATGACTTATCTCAACGGGCATCATTTTGTCTTGACAAGCCAAACATACCACCTGGCAATGCTTTCATACTTTGTACTCAATTTGGAATCTCTAGATCCCTTTTTATCCCTTGATCCAGAGACCATTTTCAAGATCTTGATAGCCAGTGGAGGATATCTATTGAGGTCAATTCCATGTTTTAATCACAAAAAAGCTTGCTGAATGCAAAGTATATCCTTTGAGACTGAATCATTGACAAATAATTACCAGATTATAATAATCCCTTGGGGACAACAAAAGGGAGAGTTGGCAAAATTTCTAAGTTTCAAGTTACTGATTGCTGTTACTGTTGTAAGGCCTCAGTAACAAGTAACTAAACAGTAATAATCAGTAATTCCAGACCAGTTATGAAAATTGCTTAAGGCCCATAAGGTTTCTAATGCCATTACTGTCAGTAATTTGGAACAATTACATAGAGTAATTTTAGTAATTCACAGTAATGCACAGTAATTCACAGAAATTCTGAAAAAGAAACACATTTCATGGCTGCAACAAATAATTAGGAGAATGACACATTATATTTCTGAAAGCTCATTCAAATAAAGCCTTGTACTAAATAAAATTCCAAGTTCAATTTTTGCCATCCTATTCTCATCACTATCACTTGTACATGCACTCATTTTTCCTCCTCTGTCTCATCATCTTGGACATTATCAGCTGGCTAGACAATGATTACATCTGGATCAGAATACTTGTCATAATAATCAATTATTTTGGAATGTATCCCAGTATCTCTCCCATATGTTGGACTCAATCAGACTGATTCTCCAAGCCCAACTCTCGATCATCTGCATCACATACACCTAAGATTGAGTAAGTATAATCCAAACCTCTGCCAGCTTTCTGCGTCCTAGTTCTGTCTCTTCCGACTTTTCTACATTTGGTAAGAATGGCACAATCCAACTCACAATAAGTTCCTACTGCATTGTCCCTCTCAGCATCAAAATATTTCACCCCTCCATACTTTGCAGAAACTTTAGCTGTGTGAACATTGTTCCTATTACTTCCAAACTGCATGTTTTCTCAGTCCTCCAAATATGCAGGGAACACTCTAGCATCTCTCAATCAAAATTTGCCCAGAATGTATCCCTTGCAGTAACAGTCAATTTTACAATAGTCAAAGTCCTCATCAGCCTAAAGCCTTGAGCCTTCTTATGCTGAGCTTCATTCTTCTGGTGGATCTAGGCTGCATTACTGACTACCTGCCTTTTGGTATTCCTGAGCTAAGTTTAGAATTCTTCACAGATTTATAGACTTCAATAGCCATCCAGTTGCACTAACTTTGGTTGATATCCAAGATCTCTGAGCAAGTAAACCAACCAACCTGACCAAATACCTCAGGGAATTGTAGGGGATATCATTTGTGCAATTCATAGGCCAGAGGGTCCTCTCTTTCAGCAGAGTACCATATGTGTGCCTGATTGAAAATCCCTTGCCCTTGCACTGGACAAAAACTTCATGTTCCCCCCAAAACTTGACAATTAGCTGTGCAAATTCTGCATCCCTGTCTTATGGCTTTGTATGAACCTGCAAAGGATCATCTTCTTGATAATTCTTTCAATGGCCAATAGGCTCTCATTGTCTTTATGATCTGGATCTTGTGAATGAGTAAGAATGATTGGATTAGGTGAGCAGAAATAGGTGACTCAATCAATGTCATGGGTAAGATGGGGTCAAAAATTCTGCCATACAAAGAGAGCATGCCAAACAACATTCTCCTTTTCATCATTGGGTTATGGAGTAGCAGTTTGCACTGGTTTCACACAATCTCATCACCAGTTTGACATTATTCTCACCTGACTTTTCTCTATCACCATCAGACAACTCTTCCAACATTAATTCTTCATCATCCCCTGTGACATTGGTCATCTTTTTCATTGCCACTAGATTATCAATTTTCGATTCCTTGTCAAATGCTGACAAATAAGTAGTTAGTTTGATACCTCAACATCATCACAGTTAATTCATAAGATCTTCCTTGCTCTTCAAACACTCATTATCATAATTAATAAGCTTGATCTGGTTCATATCCATTGTTGGCATGTGTGGGCTATTTAATAGTGCCACCACATTTTCTACTGATGGCTGTAAAAGTCCAACTGTCTGTCAGACATAGATGCACAACTTGTCCATCCCCCTATTTTCATGTCTGAGAATTGCAAGATGCAAAAGACCAGATAGAATGCCTGAATGATGGCAAATAGACAATTCCAAAACTTCTATGGATTCAATATTTCCATCACAAAGGAAGATAACTTGTAATCAACAGACACCTTCCCACTAGTGTTTGCTTGCAGAGCAGGTTTGAGACATAAAATTCTTAGGAACTGGAGCACCTCACCTGCAATCCTACATTCCAAGGGAGTTAACAAATTTATTTGATGTCCATTATTATGGAATTTTGCATGCCTCTGGAAGATTTCCCTTGGTGTATGTCTTGTGGAACCAAAAATATTTTGAAGCTACAGGTACAAAGCAAAGAAAAGTCGGTCACTACCAAACAAGAGCAACTTTCAAACTAATGTACTCATGACCATTGCAAATTTAGAATACTCTCTCATGCCAGAAAGGATAGCAAAGTTGCTAACTGTGAGCTGTGAGTGAAACACCATGCTCAGTTCCATGCTAACCTACTGTGCCTATGGGAAGTGGGACTGCATGATGAGGCCTGCTTTCTGGAAGCTTCATCAAAAACAATCTCCTTGAAGCCATTCTTTGATGAACATTAGCTTAAGCATCTCCATTGCAATGCACTTTACTCCTTTATTTCCATCTATTCCTTATGCTTTGTACAGTTGGTATCTCATTGTTTGTGACACCAATATCAGGCAAGACAGATGACAGATCGTTCATTGTCACATTGGTTGCTGCAGCATGTTTCTCTGGACTAGACATACTAAGAGAGTGATTCATGTTGTGCTATGGAGAATCATATATCTTAGCATCTATATCATAAAAACTGAAAAGTTATTATAAGTTCACAATGTTACATCAGCATTGGTGCAGATGTCAACTGTGTGTGTCAGCGTCAAGATGTGAGTGTGGAGAGGGGATGCTTTAGTCTTTGGACTGAGATATGGCCATTCCCAGGAAGAGAATTATTTTTGAGAGATGACATGGAATAAATGAAAAAGGAGGAAGGATTCACTCTCTCATCTTGGTGTTGGCACTGTTGCTTGCTGTAGTTGTTGGCAAGAAGATGTGTATGGGGGGAGGCCCAGCTTCAGTCTGTGGACTGAGATATGGCCATTCCCATGGAGAGATAAATGTATTCAAAATAATGAGAGATGGCCTGGAACCATGTGAAAATAGGGGGAAATGATTCACTCTCTTATCTTGGCATTGGCACAGCTGATGGCTGTGTACATTGACTTCAAGATGTGTGCAGGGAGAGGAGATGATTCAATCTGTGGACTGAGATATGGCTGTTTCCATGGAGCGATGAAAGTATTTAATTAGAAATATTTTTGAGAGATGGCCTGGAAAAAAGTGAAAAAGGGGGGATGTTTCTTTCTCTTACTCCAGCATCGGTGCTGCTTCTTGCTATGTTGTTGGCATAAATTTATGTGGAGGGAGGGAATGTTTCAATCTGTAGACTGAGACATGGCCATTTCCATGGAGCAATATATGTATTTCATTGGGAATACTTTTAAGAGATGGCATGAAATCATGTGACAAGGGTGGAAAGATTCACTCTTTTATCTTGTCACTGACGCAGCTGCTGGCTGTGTTTGTTGATTTCAAGATGTGTATAGGGGGAGGTCCAGCTTCAACCTGTGGACTGAGATATGATCATTCCCATGGAGTGATGAAAGTAATAAGTGGAAATCTTTTTGAGATATGGTCTGGAACCATCTGAAGAAAGGGGATAGGATTCACTCTCTTACTGTTGCTTTGGTGCTGCTACTTGCTGGTGTTGTTGGCATGAAGGTGTGTGGGAGAGAGGTAGAGCTTCAGTCTTTGGAATGAGATGTGACCATTTCCATGGAGTGACATATTATTTAATTGGAAAAAATATTACAGACTGTATAGGAAAAGAGATGCAGACATACGATGCACCTTCCTATGGACAGAGTTGCCACAAGAGTTGCCGGCCATGTATAGGGTTACAGCAATTGAGCAATGATGTTTGCAGCTTCACTTTTGTTGTAAAAGCATCAAAACTGGATTTTTTGTGGTTCGGCCACAGAATCCAATTGTATTGAAGGTTTGGGTGTGAAGGTGTTGGTGAGGCACTGTAGAAAGTTGCAACAATATGGTGTAAATGATGCCATGAATGTGCCTTAAACAACTGCTGAATTCTGCTGTGCCCAAGTGGCAGTCATACATGCACTCAAAAGAAATCTTGTAAGGACTACAGTAATCTACAAAAGTCATATTTAGATGTTACTGTCATGGTGGATTTATAAACCCTTGCTGCTGACCATGCAAATAAGGGAACAGTAACAGATGTCATGGTCCACAGACAGGAGTTAATATCAGAACCAGGAATTCCAGCAGAATTCCATAGTAATTTGAAACTTACCAAAATTTTAAAATTTTTGGACCAGTAGTTTTTCCCTGGCTTGGAATTGACTACAGAGCATGGTTTGATTGGGAACGTAAGTGTGATTGGGGGCTTGAGTGAGAAAGAAAACATTTCAATATCAATGGTTTTAAACTTTCTTGCTGATAGTTAATTGGTCGGATCTTTACATTTTGTGCAGTGTGTAAGTGGAAGGGAATGGGAATCAGTACAAAAGTTTATCTTCTTGCATGAAACCCGGTGCTCAGCAGTACATTACAGCTGTCTGACTGCACATTTTTGTTACAAAGACTAATGCCTGATTTCAATAATTTCTTCAGATCAATTGACCAAAACAGTGATTTTTTCATGTAGGAATATTATTTATTCCACATAATGAAAAATAAAAACTGTAATTCTTAGAAAGCATAATACTAAATTTAGCTCAAGAGAGTTCTTACTTTGTATCCAAACTAACTCCACCAAGAAAACCATGGGAAAACATGGACAGTCCTCCACATACCAGTCCACTGAGGAAACCCCACATGTTACTTCCTATAAATCACTGTATTGATGACTCTTCAGTGATTGTGTAACATGGAGGGCTCTCCACAGATTTTTTCACTTTGAGAATTCTCTACAAGTTAATTTTGCTTTATTAGACAAGAGAGCAAAAGTCAGCATGCCACATTCTGTGGATAGATTTCCATGAGTTATTTAAACCCTGGTGGGCCTTTAGTTCTCAAAGACCTTGTGGGTGTTGCCCTTCTCCACATATTTCAACACATCTTTATCATTCGGAAATGCTTTATTTGTCATCATTGGATGCATGGTATTTGATCATTGATACAATGAGGTATGGTACATTTTTGGCTTGTGAATTGGAGTTGTTAATTTATATCCATTATGATTCATTTGCTGTAGTCTTAAAGAAACTTAACAGAATTTCTCTGCACTAAATTTTTGTGGCAAATCATTCCCTTAGGCTAAGGTTGCAAAAATGCCTGTTGGTGAGAAAATTTTCGAATTATTTCAGGCAGTTTCAAGGTAACATCACATTTACCATGACCTACCCTCAAATTGCAACACCCTAATTTCAAAATCAACCACCCGTATCTTCATCCTAACTTCATCTCATCACTACTTCTGTTGCAACTTGTTGCTGGACATCCTCATTTTTTTCTCCATCGACATGCAGCATCTCATGCACAAATACAGTAGGAGAAGAATTTTCCAAGCAAACTTGACACCGCACTTGTCCTCTAACATCTCCTCCTTAAGTTTCATTTCCTTCCAAGGTTTAACATCTTTTCTTCTTTGATTATTTTTTGTTCACAGCAAATATTTTATTTGATGCATTGCTGAGATAATAATCTAATGGAGAAGAGCCAATGGATTTCTTCCTTGTCATAAGTGTAGCAAATTGTGATGCCATGTTGATTATCTTGCTTCGCGTGTAAACTCATCCTTGTTCAATTTTTAATCATATCTCTATCAGTAAGACTCCAATGTCTCTTCATGGATTGGTCATCTTGTATTACAAAGCAAGTGCTCTGGGTTCAGCTGCTTCATCTCTTCCATTTTGTTTAGATTTGTCATCACTGCAACATGGCTTGGTGTCATGGATGAGAAACTCATGGAAATTCTTAATCTCTTTGGCATCTTGTTATGCATTTCCAACACTATCATGGGCATCATTCTTCTTGTTTTGGAAATCTTCAAGGCATGGTTGTATAGGTCTCAAAATTATAGAAAGGGTTGAAGGCAATAATGGGCTGATGATGATTTTTGTGACATTTTTATCCTGCTCATGTTGAATTCTTTCATCTTATATATCATTGCTTCAGTCAGGCTGGAATGATCTTCAATATGTGAATGGGACAGGGAGTTAGTTTCTGGGTGTTAATGAGGTGTATGGGAAAGGATGAGATTCAGGTGAAGTTCCCTGGGAACCTGATAACTGAGTTTTTGTTTGCAATAGCAAAATGTGCATCGGTTGTCCTTGCAGGGACTGTTTTGGGGAATGAAGTGACTGGATGTGCATATGGACACATTGTGTTAGGGCTTTATGCAGACTTTTTGTTGACTTCTTTCATTGTAAGATGCAAGAAAAGCTCTTTCCAGTGATTTATTGGTTGTAGCTTGGTGTTGAGGTAATGGTAATCATCCAAATGAGCCCATGCAGTAAAATACTGACAGATTTCACAGGCTGCTTGACAACTCTCAATAGAAACTGTTCTCTTATCCCTAGTGATTCTCCATAGTGTTGAAGTGATAAACCTTTGTTGATCAACACAACCTCTTCTTCCCCATTTGCCTTTCCATTCTATCTGTCTGCACTGTTACCATCAGGTGTCTTCCTTCAGCACCACCTATGATTATACCCAGCTGTCTTTTTTGCAAAAGATGTTTCTGATACTTGTCATTGGAGACCTCCACATTGATCTCCTCTCTAATGAAATCTTAACAACCAAATCTATTGGTTTTCTCTCTGTATGATCCCTAAACTTTTTAGATGTGTTAAAGAATCCTACAAGAGAAGAGATCAGGCCAAGTTGTAACTGAAGTTTACCAGGTATGAGAGAAATATATCATGTAGAAGATGCTATGCGGTGGCAGAGGTAACAAAACACGGTGATGTCCTGCAAACAAATTGCAGTAGAAATAGTGATGGGATGAAGTTAGGATAAAGTAACAGGTGGTGCATTTTGAAACCAGGGTATTCTGTATGTGTAGGTCAACATGTGTCAGAGAGTTGGATTGGCCTAGCTCCCATCATGGTAAAATATTTGATGTTACCTCAAAACTACTTGGGATGATTCAAAAAAATTCTTGCCAAAAATAAGCATCATCACAACCTCATTGTTGGATCATGATGAATTGAGTCCTTTAAAAATCATAGTCCTGTCATTTCCATTTTGTTTTGGAAATCCAAGTCCTATGTATAGTTCTATACACTCATACCACTGATTTGTATTTAGTGATTTTGAGTTAGTCCTATTAAATTCATGATGAAAAATACCTTTTGCATAATAAATGTTCTTGTGGAAATCAGGTGCAATGTCCATGCTACCAAATGACTGTGGTAATTGGAATTAATCATTTATGTGCATTAATTTCCGGTAATTAATATCCATATTGGATGCCTGCTGTAATTTTTTCTTCCCTAAGTGCCAAAACAACATAACCAAACCTCACATTTGTTACAGATTTAGAACCAATTTAGACCGGCCTTGCTTATGCCTATCCTCTAATTATTTTTGACTAAAGGGGTATGAACGTCTTATTATGGGAAAACTTGTTGAGATTTGGCAAATCTTGTCAAGATTTTGGTACATAGGAATTAAAAACCATGGTGTAATTACATAGAATTTTCACAAGAATCATAAATGCAATGTTATTTTGGTAGCTTGTCAGATTCACTGGTGGGATATTGTGAATTTTTGCTTTTTACCAAAATTGACATATTAAAAAAACAGCCAGTTAGGTCATGCCTTTGTTTTGACTAATTTTTTATGAAAAAATCAATGATTTAGATATTTGGTTCAGGTTTAGGACAGATTTGGCTGAATTAAATATTTGTGTTTTGGGGAATTTGGGCAAAAACACAGATTACAGCAGGCATCCATTATAATTACATACTAGACAAAGTGCATTAGGCCTGACAAGGTTTGTCTGTTGGCCTGAAGAATATTTCTCTAGTCCAGTATGCACTAAAAAGGATTGTGTCTGATTTTTACCCATAATTATCTACTTATCTTGATATATAATTTAGTCCTCTATAGGAGATGACATGAAGCAACACCCTACGTAGCCATAACCCTTCACTCTCATGACACCCAAAGATAACATATTATTCACAAAAAATAAAGCTAAGATTTGATATTTTTTAACTCCCAACAGACTTCAGTTCAAAGGACTAACTTTTGGTGGAAAAATGTAATGTACTATCTTCCCAAAGTTCTCATTTCCAAACGTACTACCATATACTGTGGATTGTAAGAGTCCCCAGAGGGTAAGATCCTTTTGCAGAATCTGTGAACATTTTTTAGTCAGATGGGCACAAACATCTTAAATGAGATAATTGACATAAGCCATTTTTGGATACAAGTTTTATTTAGTAGAAATAATGAATAGACATTCCGGATGATCGAAAATAATTTTTAATGAGCTATTTTACACATTGAAAATGAGGACTGATGAGTTTAGTCCTCATGTTTGTAAAATGAAAATTACATGAAAAGTGTGTAGGTTTCTGTACTACTCTATTAGTTTGTACTAAAGATATAATGATCATTTTTGTAGAGTCTACACATCTCTGGTATGATCTTTTTTATAAGACGAAGATCTTGTCTACCCACACAGTTCTGGTATGTTTTGACAAGATCGAATCTTTTGATATTTTGGATCTTTGTAACATGGATCTTTTACAGGTTTGTAAATTTTTTGTAAATGGAAGTCCATGACCAGTGGGATCATGTTCTATTTGGGCATATTTTGGGACTTTATCTACATAAGGGATATGCACAATCTTGGCTTGTGTCACTCGCCCCCATGATTGGAGAATCAGTGTGCTCACAGGAAAGCCAAACATTATTGAGGAAAAAATAACCTGTTGAGCCAAGCTTGTAGGAAAACCTTCTGTTGAAGGAAAAAATGTAGCTTAGGGAAACACACAACCTTTGTGAGGAAAAGAATCCCTGTTGTACCAAGCTGCAGAAAAACCTTGTGGCAAAGGAGAAAAGTTGCAAGCTTCTTGTGACCTCTGTTACATATGGTGCTGTATTTGGAATCTAAAGCATGAGTGGTTGTGTAGAGGAGACTTGGGTTGATTGATTTGGTGTCATTGTGACCTGTACCATTGTTCTGGTCGTGGTCTCTTTAACCAAAGTTGTATTGACTTACTTCCTTGAGAAACCCTGATTGTTCCATCATATGAATTTAGTGATAGACCAAGTATCCCATCCATACAGACCAAATGCTTGTGTGGTTAGGGTGTTCACTTTACAGGCGCTTCACCAACCATGTCACCATGACTCCTGAGACAATGTGTCAAGGTCAGTCTGGTGTTTCCAGCTGTCTTATGTTGTTTTTGTCTGTGTGCAAGAGGAAAGCCAAACAACTGCTCCTATGTTTTGTATTCCATCACTATACTGGGGGGTAGACACTGCATAGTAGGCGTTTAGTGAAAGGAACTCTTAGGAACACACAATGCCACTAGAAGCTGCTGACAAGGGCAGTAGTTGTTCAGCAGGTCAAGCATCACCATCATTTGGTTAATGGTGATCTCTATTATACAATCCGCTTGGGCTTATGGAGGACTCTGGTTGACTTATGCCGGATGCCAAATGATGTGCATAAGGCAAGAAAGTGGAGTGTTTAACTGTACTTTTTATTGTCACAAGGAGTGTACAATGCGGATATTAAACAAGGTCTGATCATGAAGGTGCTCAGTAAGCAACAGTCTGATAATTTTGTTATCTTTGTCATGCATCCTTAGCTGTTATGTGTCTTCTCACTTGCATTTTCCCCCTAGGTATCCATGGGAACAGTTGCCCATTGGCAATTTCTTGTCACATATTGTTGATCATGATCATTGCAAAGGTTTGTATGTCAACTCTATCTTGGTGGACCAGTGAGAGTCAAAATTCAGTTTTGACTGCATCCTGTTTGTTGTTAGGTGAGTATCCTTAAGGGACATCCACACCTGTATGAATCTTCACATTGGTAATGACATTGTACAGCAGTTGTGCATTTTATTTATGCCAGTTACTTTCTGTGTTTTGAAATGACAGCTGTTGACTATTATCATATGGTTTTGGAGCCATGTAAATATTTCACAGCTTGGAAGCACTTATATAAGTGAACTTCACTTGGTGTTGACAACACGTATGTTGTGTGTCTTATGATTGTGTGAGTGTTGACAAGCTAGTTAAGCTATACCAAGTTTTGTGAAAAGTGGCTTGTCATCAAATCTGATTTGCAGGAATGCTTGAAAAAGCATCAAGTATCTCGTGTGGAGAAGTGTCTCTGTTTGACTTATCCTTTTTGGGATAAGAGTCATTGTTAGGCAGGATTAATCACAATTGGCTTGACAAGAACAAAGTTCGTGGATTCACTTTTACTTGTTTTGTTGCTCAGTTGAGTGGCTTGTGCAGCAAGTTGTTACACTACCAGTGGTCATCCCTGAGTTCTTCCTTGGAGAAGAGACATGTTCTAGTGAGGTGCCTGTATGAGTCCCAACTGAATGGATGTCATGTTTGTGCTCCATGGAGTTTCCTTAAGGTAAACTTATTGGAAGGTCACATAGGAGAATCAAACACTAGATGTTGTCTGTCTTAGTAAGACCATTATCTAGTTTTCTCAGTTTCATCTTTGAATCCACAAAAGGTTACATGGCCAATAATTCAATTTTGTTGCATTCTGCATTGCATGATGCTGTACAAGAATACAAACATACCGTACACTCAAAACAAGGTTTGGTAGCTCTGGACTGTGTTGTGGCAACATTAGTCTTACACTAAAGATTCCCCTTATTGTTGTACTTTTTGTCATGTGCCTGATAATGGCTTTACTGACTTTTACTTTCTCCATCAATCAGTTGTGAGAGAGGCAAGATGATTCAAGTGTCTTGTCCAAAGGTATGTGAAGTAATGGAACCACCCAGTAGCTTTAATTTCCTTTTATGAGTGATTGTTCAGTGAGTGTTAATCTACTTTTTGATCTATTGTTTTCACATGACTTTTGTTATTTTTTAAGCCATCTTCTTCTTTGGGCAGAGTCAGTAATTGGATTGATGTTAAAACTTGACCTAAGCCATTTGTACAAATTAATATTTTGTAGGATGACTGAAGCTCGTGGCGAAATGATTTTATATGAGTTAATCTTACTTGTAAAAATGAAATGCTACAATACACAATGAAGGAAATATGCTTCATTTTGGCAGAACAAAACTGTGTAGAATTTTACACAGTTTTGGTATGTCTACACTAAAGACAAAGTGACACACTGTGTAGGTTTCTACCTGCCATGGTATAAAACCACAGCAGGTGTGTCAGAGATCTATTTTGGATCTGGGTCCTTTTCTC
>JALLPD010001347.1:0-12288 GCA_036940065.1 Cyclotella cf. meneghiniana | reverse complement strand
ATGCCAAGCATGCCAAGCATGCCAAGCATGCCAAGCATGCCAAGCATGCCAAGCATGCCAAGCACATCCACTCATTCTTGCATCAGATTCCTTGCCTTATGATCGTGAGAATCCTTCTTGACTCAGCATACAGAGGAATCGATAAGTATCCCATGATGAGATCTATAACAGAGGCAATAAATCCGCTGATTTCTTGCATGATCTCTTTTATGGTTGGAAGTGGATATTCCTTGTGCTTCAAGCACTGCTTGAGTTGACAAAAATCAATCACAAGTCTGGTGGTACCGTTCTTCTTGGGGATCCCAAAAGCCGGTGAGGCCCATTCGTGTTCCTGGATTTCTTTTGCGGATAATTCACAGAGCGCACCAATACTGCATTGACAAGTCATTTTCTGCTTGAAGACCTCACTGCTCTTTAATGAGATTGGATATGGCTTGGCCCAAATTGGCTTGGCTCCTTCAATTAGGTTTATTGTTACTGGCATTCTTTCTGTTCTCTGCCCTTCCTTGCAAAGAGTGATTTGTTGCTTTTGAGGACCAGTAAGAGATTGCTTTGCTAACAGTTTCTTACTCCTCTATGTCCACCTTTTTGTAATTGGTTGGTTGGATTGCTTCAACAACAGACTTCTTTCGGGTTCTCTATGGAGTCCATCGTTCCTTGACTTGAAAGGAGTCCCGGGGGCTGTTTCATCAACCTGTTTCTCTGACTGCAGATCCTTTCTTCCGTCCAATAGTCTCTCAGGACCATTGATATTTGCCTCTTCCCCCAGGATATCATTCCTTCGTGAATGCTGGTATCTAGGTCCAGTTTTTGCATGGATTCTTATCCTACAATTACTTGGTATGTCATTTCACAACTGCATTCCTGCGGGATCACCATTGGGGTAGTAGTGAACATGCAGTTTTGTGACAGACATGGCAGCATAATGTAATTGATTCATATCACGTGATTTGTTGTAAATGTACCTGCAACAGTGATGAATGATTTAGACTGAGACTTCTCTCCTGACAGCCCCAAAGAGTTTGCTAGATTATGACTGATTAATCCTTCATCTGTGCAACTTTGGTCGAGTAGTGGTCTGCATGTTATCCTTCCATTCTTCATGGGAAATGTCATTATGTTTATTGGGTACACTGCCTTGGAGGTGATGCTCACAATCACTTCCATAACTTCACCAACTGACTCTCCATCACTGCTGGCTACCAAACCTTCATCTTTGTCATAAAATTGGACGGTAGGTGTTTTGTTTCTGTTAAATCCCCACACTCCTGTACTGGTTGCTTAGCCTTTTTTGGCTGCCTTCAATTTTGTGGATGACCCGGCCTTGTCTTTGTTGGCCTTGTTGTTTGGGCACTCTGTCCACTTGTGGTGTCCGTGGATACAGCAGATTGCTGGGTCAGCTTTGTCACTATTTTGACTCATGTTTTGGTTTCCATTGCTTGATCCCTGTCGGTTGTTTGAACCTTGCTTCCTTTTGCGCTTGTCCCTGCTCTGAGCCCAACAATCTTTTGTAATCGTCGACAAAGTGTAAAAACCTCTGCTCTCTTGCGAAGTTGTTCACCATCTAGAGTGGCATATTCAATCTTTACATTGGTGCTTAGGTTCCATGGAATGATTTTGCGTTACATCTCCTTATTGGAGAACTTTGTTGAGTCTGATAGAAAAGGGGTAACGTGTCATTGATGACATAGAGCCTCTTGGCTGTGGTCTCTAACTCTTTCCCTCAGTACTTGAGTCTACCTTCCTCCATTACAAACTTCTGCTCTTCAATAGCTTCCTCATCCAGGTAAGCCTCATCAAAATTTTGAATTGCTTCCTCAAATTTCTTCTTTTGAGAAGCCGAATTACCTATTGCTGGATTTCTAATCCCATTCTCCGCCTTGTTGACCCACAGCTCAGTACATTCGCCAGTCAGAGCTCTCACTCCGACCGGGCACAGTTTTACCCATTTGCCTTCTTCATAGAGACCATATTGGTTTCCCAGTTGGATGAGTTGTTTCTCCAGGGTCAAAAATATCTCCTTGTGCTTGCCTTCCCGGTACGTGTGCACTCTTTCTTTGATCATCTCCCCGTCTTTATCCTTGAACATTACCTTAACTTTGCATTCGCTGGGATGCACCGGCTTGATTTTCAGAATCAGTGAGGCTATGAGATGGTTGTTTGAGGGTTGGGTCGCCTTTTTGGATTTCCCGTCTTTGCATGCTTTTCGGTCATGATTGCTTCCAAGAATGTGGGGGTATCGCTTTTAGCCTTCGACGCAATGTTAATTTGATCAAGATGTCCTATTCATCTTAGGACTAAATGAAATAGCTGCAGTTGTTAACAATCAAATTGAGTAAATTGTAATTAATTAATTGATTCGATTAATTTGCTGATCATGTTTTGAAACAGAAAACTAGAAAAAAATCGTAAAAATCTGCTTAGGATATATTAGAAGCGGTGAGATTGCATGGAAAATAACGCAAATGTGACCGAACCAAGTGGCAGGATCGTCTCAGGAAGTGTGTCAGTGAGGGAGGTCATGGGGGGCCTGGGGTTGCAATGGTTTTATTCATGGAAGAGGTGATAGGGTTGCCGAGGAGGAAATCCTCATGGTGTTGACGCGATTTTTTTTGTTATGTAGAATCTGGTATGTTCTTGCACTCCGAGCGATGTAATGCGACAGTACTAAGTGAAACTGGCACGATATTTTTTCTCTCTATCATAATATGTTTGGGACAAGGCCTTCCAGAGTCTATGGAAATCCCTAGAAAGAGTACTCATCATGTCATCGTATCCCATCGTTTTAAGCGT
This sequence comes from Cyclotella cf. meneghiniana, assembly GCA_036940065.1. NCBI lineage: Eukaryota > Bacillariophyta > Thalassiosirophyceae > Thalassiosirales > Thalassiosiraceae > Cyclotella > Cyclotella cf. meneghiniana. The sequence continues at coordinate 9,495 of JALLPD010001347.1, read as the reverse complement.
GATTAAAAATCAGCTTAACTCCCCAGTTTCCTGGTAGGGCGCATCCATGTAGCGATTCTTCAAAAACGACTACAAGGTCGTTGCATGACATCTCACGTTAGGTATGCCTTGCAGGGTGACAAAGTACGTTTCCAGCCTCTTAATCAAGACAAATGTAATCATTTTAAGCGTGATTTCATGCGATATCAGACGTCAACCGATTCTCTCCACTCTATGACGGCATTGTTTGGCATCATGGGATGTAATTTTTAGATCTAATAATTTTTTACGCTCACAAAACGCACAGGAGTTCTATGGTGTGGTACAGGTACGACTCATACATGGCAAACTTCAGATGATGATGATCGAATGTGTTCCGGCTCCATTCATGAATCCACTTCAGCCCTAAAAATGACCAGACGTCAATAATCGTTGTCACTTCTTTGCATCACGGGTTGATTGATCTTGTTTGATGCAATGCATCGGGGGTTGCCTGGCGAGAGCAGTCATAAATAACTCTCTATGCAATCTCCCGCCTTAGTTATTATGCTACCACCCACTTCGCCCATCGAATTCACCGAAAATAACAACATGACGATTGCTGTCGGTATCGATTCAAATTCTGATTCAACCCCTTCTCTAAAGAGTGGCTCGATATCGACGTGCGATGATATCGAAGAAGGCGAGCATTCGTTGACAGACATTGACATGCTCGAAACGAAAGGCCAACTCATTGTGCCCCCGTGTATAACAATAGCTGGGTCATCAACAGCGAGATCATCTCCGTCCCATAATTTGTCATTCCGAAAACATTTCGACAAAGCTGAGTGCTCGGTAGTGCAATCGACTGCAGACGGCAGGCAACAGGAGCCAATGTCGTTACAGAGCTCGAAACGAAGAAGCATCGACGACGCTTCGTCGAATATCAAGGTCCACCCCATATTGCACAGTGTGATTATCATTCTGCTCAGTGTTAGCATCACCTACTTCACACAACACGCACAAATCCAATCCCTCCGCCAACAACTAGACATTTTACACGAAACTAGGAGAACTCTTGAAGAAGCGCAATGCCAATTATCAGAAGAACTCGAAACAGCTTCCTCCGATCTCGCACAGTACATAGACGCCCACGAGAAAATGAAGAAGGTCAATCATGGAATGTTCACTCTAATGAGGCAGCTTAAGAATACCGACAGCGATGAGAGACTGATAGAGCTAGAGAGAAGAGCCCACAACGCCGAGAGGAGACTGCAGAGCTTCGTGGATTCCATCCGGAGCACAAGTGCTGAGCAAGTTATTCAAAAATTTGGACCTGGTCCTCATCAAGTCGAATTGCTCGTTAATCTTCCTGGTTCACACGCCACCCAGCAAATCAAACTAGAGCTCGCATCCATCGATACCAAGCACGGTATGCCTCATGCAGTACACACATTTCTGGAGCAAGTCTACTCGAAAGCCTGGGACGGAGCATCGTTTGCCTTTCATCCTGGGCATGTGTTGCTTGCAATTCCCCCCTCCACTTACGAGAGCAGCCGTACTCCCAAGCAAGCACCTACTGTCCTCTTCCCCGAGTACAATCACGCCTATCCGCATGAGAAGTACACAGTAGCCTTTCCTGGTAGGCCGGGTACGGGACAAGACTTTTACATTAACGTCCAATCAAACGTATTCAAGCACTCTCCAAGAATACAAGAAGATGGAGCGTTTAAAGAAGGCGAGCCTTGTTTTGCAAGGATTGTTGACGAGAGTAGCCAACGCGTCATTGATGAAATGAATAAATTGTCAGTCAACAGCGATTTTTCATTCACGGAACGTGTCATAATTCAGGAGGCACGTATCGTTGGCTTTAATGAAAGATGATAGTTCAAGGAGATTAGCTTTGCGACTTCATGTGCACTCAGCATAATCATGACAGAGTCGACCAGTGTTCAGAACGAGGTTGTTTTCTGTTCCATTATAAGACGTAACATCACAATCATAAAACGATCTGCTCTTATAGTTTCAATTCTAGTAAGCCACACTCTTCCATTCCTTGTTGTACATAGACAGTTTCGGAATGGGTTCACTAACATGTTGCCTTCTCGGAAATTGTGTTTACCTGGATTGCTGACTGATGCCCATACCTTCAAATGATACATTTGCTGTGGTATTCTTCCACGATTGGTGTAGAAGAACAACGTTCGATAGGTTCTTCAAGGTTCTACAGCGTCATCCTACGGTACCATACAATATATCATAAATAGGTACAATACCCTTGCGGTCTTACGTTCGGTACAATACCATAGTGTTCACAACATACATTTTATATATGGTACGATACCATACCATACACACCATATATATTTCATGTTGTCATGGATGGCACGCGAGCGAGGGCGAGGCAAGAGCATTGAGCACAGAGGAGCCACCCGAAAACATCGAATCGTCATGGCGAACAACGACCAAGACCACCAGAGAGAAATCCAAGTCCGTCGTCGCGAAGAGATCGAGGCCCTCCGAGCATTTTACGGCGAGCAACTCCTGCCGTGCCTACCGTTGAACAACAGTACACAAAAAAACGGCGAGTACAACTGCGAAATTCCCATCGATGGACCGTGGTTCATCCAACTCATATCAGGGAAGTCTCCTTTCGCTCCAACACTAGAAGTTCGTTTGTCTTCTAATTATCCACTTGTGTCATGCAACGAAGAATCACCAACGCCCATCTTGCACAACGTGGACTATCATATGAACCCACAACAGAAGGATGCGTTCATTGCATGTTTGAAGGAAATGTATGAACCAGAAATGAATATGGACGTGGGCATTCTTTGGGCAGAGAGATGCAGGGAGGAATTCGTCGATGTCACTCTACCTTCGTGTGATCTTCATTTTACGAAAGACGATTTGGCGGTAGACTTGGCCAGGGAAAGTAGCGCGGTTGACTTGTCCAGGGAAAGTAGTAACAATGGTCCCGTTGAATTAAGCATTATGTTTTTATCATTCAATCACTTGTTACACGGCAAATCACACAAAAAGGAAGCCCAACTGGTGTCAATGGCGCATAAAATGGGTTTGATCGGTTTTGTCACATATGGCACCCCTGGATTAATTGGCGTCATGATCTCCAAGAAGAAAGACAACAAGGGTGCCATAGTTGGTATAACAACGGCAACAGAGCACGACGTTATAGATTTTTCGAAGGAATGCTCCCGCATAGGAAAGAAAGGTACCATTTTAGATGTTACTTTGGAACTTGACGAGAAAGGCTTAAAGTGTCAACAGGCCGAAAGAGTTATGAGCGTGAAAAAGTCACTCCAACAGAATCAAAACGCGGTCTCTCGTCGGAAACAAAGCGTGGGAATACACAATCTCCTCGTGGACCTTTTGGGAGAAGACAAAGTGGCTAATACAAAGCAAAAGAGCAGTCCTGCTCACCATGTGTCTGTTGTGAAAATGGGATTGAATTCATTTCCGTCTTGCGCAGACTTGAAGAGGGTGTTGGTAGATCGTCATGACATGGATGAGGCAGTTTTTCAACGGATCGTTGGAGTGGCTTGAGGAGCGCTAGCTGAAGCCTGCAGTCATGTTTCAAATCACATATCATTCATGGTACTTGCAGTCTAAGATTCTTGGGATTGGTGCTAACACCTAGCACATTTACATAGGGAGTGCTTCCAATTCAAGTCATAGAGCATGCAAGGCAACTCACTCTAAGAATTCACTCGCTCTATGTTCACCCCATCGTCTCTTCATCGCGATGTGAAACAAGTAGAGATAATTCTTGATTTTGCACGTGAGGATGTGTAAAAATGTTTATCATGTGAGTACATTCCTAAAGCTGAAGAAGCAGGAGTGTGAGAAATCAAGGACTTTAACCCCTCTTGTTATGTAAATGCCGCCAGCCAGAAGTTACATCCCACTGTGATCCTAACAGATTATGGGGACATCAATTGTATACATCAAACTTTGAAAGGATGCGTTTTCAGCAGATCGTTGGAGTGGCTTGAAAAGTGCAAGCTGAAGTCTACAGTCATGTTTGAAAACACATACAATTCATGCTACTCACATATCTAAGATTTTTGACGCCACCTAGAGAACATTTACATAGGAAGTGTGTCCAATTTAAGTCATAGAGCCTTGAATATAAAAGTTAGACAACTCACTGTCAGACTTCTCTCATCTCACCTTAAACCTTCTATTGTGCTAGGGAATAAGTAGCGAAGATACAGGATTGAGAATGCATAAGAGGATGTGTAAAAATGCTAATCATATGAGCATTATCCAAAAGCTGATGAAAGCAGGAGTACAAGAAATCCCTAGTGTTATGTTGATCCTACTATCCAGTAGTATTATCCCGCTGTTATCCAAGCAGATTATGGGGGCACCAATCATAAACATCATTTGATAATTTGAAAATGACAACAGTTACTGCTGGGGTAATTCATATGAAGATTAAGAACTGTAGTGAAGAAAATTTGATTAGATGATTTCCTGTGTATTGCTTTGGATAGGCATAATGGGACCAATCTTTTTGGTGAAGGAAGAAAAGATGTGCCACCAGGATTTAAATTTCGGACATAGTAGATCAAAAAGGACTTCTGCCACTGCTTATCAGCCAAAGATAAACATGCAATGCAACCTATGTGGTTGCTTTCCCCCTTGATTGGTCCTCACTTGATGAAGAAACAAAGACATTTGAATTCATGACTACATACAAGGTCTTCTCATGAAGAAAGTGAAAATTCCACAGAAGCAGATCAATGTGTACTATGCTGAAGATTGGCTCAACCTGAAAAGTAGTTAAAATGTCCTTAACAGTGTTGAAAGGACAAGTAATTCTGCCACAACCACATTTTGACTAAGTAGCTTGAATTGCCGCCTGAGACTTAATACATTTGTTTTAATTGCCCAGATGAATTTAAAGAAGTGAGCTACAACTATGCATGGCCTTAGAGCACATATAAAAATAAGAAGGCCAACCAGTTTTCGAAGGGAATCTTCCTGTGATTCAATGAGCTTGTTGCAATGAATAACAAATTTTGAATCCCATATGAAATTCACACCAATCGAGTCAAACAGAAGTATTTAGTCTCTTTGCAATTGCTGGCAGCGATGACTCCAGCCAGAAATCCAGTGATGGAATCATGTACTGAAACTCACCAAACTCTGGGGAAGTCAAGAACAACTTGGCTATGAATCTTAACTATTCTTAAATCCAAAAAGAGTATGCTGCCTGGTTTTTATCAATCTCAAAGATGGAAAAAAATAGTGAATTGATGAAGTCATACTACTTCTGTTTGAAGCATCCAAATGTTGAGATAAAGTTTCCAACAGATGGTTCAAAACCACCTGCCAACATTCCATCCGCAAGAGACAAGTCAATGTACATGAGAAAGAAGATGAATTGATCCTGAAACATCAAATGCATTTGTAAGAATGCCCTCAAGGAATGCTATCTTGGCAGGGAGGGAACACTCTAAGAGGGTCAACATAATCGATTTCATCATTGACAGGCTCACAGAGAGAAATCTTCTGCCCCCACAGGTTCTTATGATTTGAAACCCAGCAAAATCAAGTCTTCTGACAAGACCAAGATAAACCATGATACAAACCTACAGCCAGTTACTGTAGAAAAATGAGTTATCATGTAAATTACATGAAAAAAACATGAGGACTAGCAGTTTGTAGTACTCAGTTAAATCTATTCAGTAGCTTATAAAATTACTTCCAATCATTGGGAAAACTACTTCTTATTACTCTTTTCTACCACTACAAATTAACTAAATTTCAGCCCAGGTCACAAGTGAATGCAATACTCTAGCGGGTACATCAAACAATTGTGGCAGATGCTTTGTAGCCAAAATTGACATGGCCAAAACAATCACTGAGAGTGACATTGCAGACTTTCTCACCAATACAGCATGGGATGTTTGCTCTACCTATCTCACGACACCTAAAACCTCACCAGGTGCAGCAATTTTTGGAAGAGTCATGTTGTTTGACATCCCATTTTTTGCTGACTGGTCAAAAATAGGGGAGAAATGGAATCAACCCAGTGACAAAGTACTGCTGCAAAAAGATCTTATCCTCTGCAAAACTGAAAACTGATAGGAAAGTGATTCTTGGATCATCACATCAGTTCATAGAAATGGCACCAGAAGGATTCAACATGGAACTAAATCTGAACAATTGAATATTAGGAGAGTTACACCATAATTTGAATAAATTAAGAACAGTTTGCCATATCCCCTCTCTACATACAAACACTTACACTTTGTCATGTGCACACTATTTTTCCTGCCTGAGGTTATCCTTACCCAGGATGTTTCACTTGTTGTGTGCATTGACACCTTGTTGCTCCATTTGTGGGGGCAAGCTACATGAGTCAAGGATGCTCTCGGAGATTCTGGCCCCAATATACCCTTATTCAGACCTAGAACTAAGTGCTAAAAATTGCTTCAACTTTAAAAACAATCAAAATAACCTCATTGACTGATGTGACCGACGGGCCAGTCCAATCAATCTGATCAAACTCAAATCAGCCCTGGCAAGATTCTCAGGCCAGTTCAATCAATCATATCATAATTGGTGAGAACACTGTTTGTTCAATCGGCAGCCTTGGAACCCTGATCTATGCAAACATTCAATTATCACATATTTATCATGGCAAAAACATGGGACTATCAGCCCAATAGTCCTCAGTTTGAATCAGTTCAATAGCTCATAAAAATAATTTCCAATAATCTGGAAAACAACTTTTTTATTCCTATTTACTACATTTAAAAATTCAACTAACTATCAGAGGTCATCACTGTGTGGAATTCACATGCATAGACAATCTTGATAGTGATGTTATGAATATGAAAGGTTTATCCTGAAAAAATTGCTTCTGATCCGTATCATTGGGAATTGTTGGATGAGATGGGGAATCCTGTCATGGAGCAGAATATCAAGGATGAAGATCAGGGACCACCAAAAGAATGGGGCCAACTAGGGTGGCTCCATCATCCAACCATACAAAATATTGCAATAGTTAATGATGGTACATCACTTTCACATCTCCTATTGTGTTCCAATTTGAGTATTATGGAAGTAACAAAGCAAAAATTTGTGCTGTTTTTAACCTTAATTTAATGATATCAAAGACGGTAGAGACAATGTTTCTGAAATTGATAAGGTTTGTTTCAACAGTGAAAAAATTTAAAGGGTTAAAAACTAAGAGGGTTCTAGTTATTAACAAGTTGTGTGCATTGCTGAGAGAATCTGTCCATACTTTTTTGTTCAGATGCCTTTTCATTGCCTCATTCAACTTTATTTCTCCACAAGGGTCATACAACATGTTTCCCTCTTTTTTGGAAAAGCTCAAATTTGTACTGGTCCTTTAGAATATTACTGTCTACACTACCTTCCTGTGTTTGTGTTCCATTCTGGACAATTTTATTGTTAAAATGTCCGTTCTAATAGACTTTATTGTCACTGAAAACTTTTTCTTCAAAGATGCATTGTACATGGACCCATCTTTCATTTCATCATTATCAAGTCATGCTTAGACCATCATTTTGTTTGTGATAATGCATGTGAGAAAAACATTATAAACATCATCCTGATGAGGATGATTGATTGGATGTATGAGTATGAGCACTAAACATTTTATCTTCTGGTCACCAAAGATGCTCTTGATATCCTTCTGCGACCTTTCTGATCAGCAGAAAAATTATTCCAAATTTGCTGTTGGATCTGGTTCTGTTGGAAAAAGCCTGGTCAAGCCTGGAAAGTTCCATCAACATACTCAAAAAGCCAAAAGTCAAACTCTTTGTGCTGACCATTGATCATGAATTCAAAATACATAGATCTCTCCCAAATGTTCATGTCATTGAGTGTACCAGGAAAGCCAAATACTGCAAGCCAAAATCAAAGGTTATGTTCAACCACTGATTCTAGTCCAATCGATGGATACTTTTCTTTTCATTGGAATCGACCTTTCAGGTAGTTGAGCAGTTCTTTCAGTGCACTTTTGTTATATGAAGAGAGTAAAGTGTGAGCCTTTTCTTGCAAAGAAACAATATTCCAGGCAGCACCTAGTTAACTTCTTCAAACATGCTTTTCTTAATGCTTGACAATTCACAAGACCCCTTGTGAGCCTTGAAGCAAAATGCCTAGATGTCATATCTTCCATCTAAAGAAATTGATGAAAGCACTGCACAACAGCAATTTTTGTGCAACTAAACTTCACACATGGACTACCTGTTGATTTCAAATGCATGCAAATTGAGGTAGTCCAAAAATTATCTCTACAAACAAAGCTGTTTATGAAAGTGTCAACCATATGTGACTTCATCCAAAATGTTCTATCAAATGGCATGTCTGCAAAATGAGCTATCGTACAAATCCAGTTGCTCATGACACTCTTCTGCTCTCTTGTGGTCATACTCAACATGAACACTCTTGTGTATGAATTGCTTGTCTGCAAAATGTGGCTCTGTGCCAAACCATTCACTCATGACATACACTTCTGCTCTCTGATGGCCATACTCAACAAGAGCACTCTTTTGTACTTAGTTGGAAATGTTGGCATTGTGTCATGTCATTGGACCCTCCCAAGTGACATGTTAGCCACCAAAATGCTTATAGGAGAGAAAATGTTAGTAATGTTGGGCCAATACATTGCCAAATTCTGTTGGCTAGACCATGCCGAACAACATGACATGCCATGTTGGCAAGATGTCACCCAACATATATCAGCTGATTGTTTGGGACATAAAAGGTAAAATAGCAAAGCTTTACAGGAAATCATGCCGTAATGGCATATTTTGGTACAGGGCATTGGATACATTAATATATACATAAAAACATGCTTAATTCTTCAAAAGTGACCATTGTCTCTGTCAGACTAATGGTACAATGAGTCATGGCTATGGCTGGACAGACATGCGGTGACACATCATCCAACATGTGACCCAGCCATGAGTCCAGTCATGAAGTTGGCATTTTGGTGAGATTGGATGATTTCCAGCAGGTATTGTCAGCATCATGGCAACACTCGCCAGCATGTTGCAGACATGTCCTCAACATATCAGACTGAGCTTTTTTATGAATTTCTTTTCCACAACATGAGGAACAAAACCAAACTAGTCACCCAAAGTGCACCTTCTCCTCTCTGGTGATCATACTCAACAAGAGACCTCTTCTGCATGAATTGCTCATCCACTAAATGAGGCACACTAGCAAACCAGCCTCTTACAACCTACAGTTCAGCTCTCTGGTGATCATAATCAACAAGAACAATCATTTATATGAATTGCTTGTCTGCAAAATGAGGCACCATACTGCACCAATCACTCATGTCCCACTCTGACCTAAGCTGGATGCTAGGGAAAATTTTAGTTGTAGATAGGAGATATAGAAATCCGGATGATTGGAATTTAAAATTAATTAAATTATAAACTATTTAACTGATTTAAATCTGACGACTGGAAAATTTCAGTCCTCATGTTTTTATCATGTAATTTACATGATAACTTGTTTTTATAC
>JALLPD010001346.1:0-12292 GCA_036940065.1 Cyclotella cf. meneghiniana | reverse complement strand
ATCCACAGCAATGCCAAACCCTCCCAAATGCAAGATTAAGTACTTCCACAATCTTTGGATGGGTCAGAACCAAAAAAGATATCGTTTAACATTGCTGCTGCTAGGGAGTCCATCGGCAACACCACTGCAAATACCCAGCAAATTTTATCACGCGTAATTCCGCCCAAGAGTCCACCAAAAGCACAAGTGAAGACAATGCTGAAGGAAGAAAAGGCCAAAAATGATGTATTGACACAAAAGATTAGCCTCCAGAGCAATGTGACAATCAACAAAAAGCACAGGTTCAATCTCTTGTGGCAGCCCTACAGGAGGAGAGGTCTAAATCCCGTGTTACAATTGCCAAGCTTTTGGATGATGCAGAATTGTTGATGGCAGAGGCACACAACATCAAATTAGACAGTCAATCAAAGGTAGCAAATGCGGAAAGAAGGGTACAAGAACAGAATGCGAAGATTGATGGGGCTTTACAAAAAGAGCAGCTGAGGGAGTTTGTTGGAGCAAGAGCGGCAGAGATTGGAGAAAGCTTTGCAGAAAGAGAAGAAAAGAGCAAGTGTGATATTGAATAAAGAGCATGACAAATGCTTGAAAGCCAAGCATGCTTTGCAGATGAAGAGTCAAGATTTTTTGTAAAGAGAAAAACAGGCACACATTGTTGAATGAGAGAGAAAACAGTTCTAGGCATTTGGATCAGGGTAAGTTCCCAATTTAATGTTTGTGCATTCAGATGTACTTTACTTTCCTCTGCTAATTTTGGATCCATTGTTTATGATGAATATATTTCAGGAATATTGGGAGCAGCTACCACCATTCAAAAAGTTGGGACATGATGTTCAAGAAGAAGCAGATGCAAGTAATTGTACAAAAAGATGGAAGCAAAGTTATTCATTACACTTGACTGATCAAATAACTTTTTGACTTTTCAAGATTAGATGACAAGAGTACAGATTCAAGAGTGGTTGAGATGGGAGAAGTTGCAATCGATGCATTCCTTGCGGAGCTGTTGGACCCATTGAAAGCAACATGGAAGTACTTGTCTGTATCGGACAGCAAATACAGGTGGACTAACTGCACGGAAGACAGAAAGGAGGCTCTCCTTGGCCTTGCCGCAACTAATGATGAAGCAGAAAGTGTTCTGGGAGGAATAACTGCCAACGTTCAAAGGTTTGAATGGATACACTTATTGGGAGCAGCAGCTGTGAGTGATATGAATTGCAACAATTTTCTAACTTGCCAGTCAAAACAACAGTCCAGATAAGGACTCTTCCATGAGATTGATTGAGAAATTCAAGAGCTCATTGTACAGATTGGAATTAAAGATGCACCAACTACTTGCCACCAACACCAAGACAAGCTTAAACAACAGGCCGTAGCACATTGTGTAAAAGAGGAGATCATGAAGGAGAATAATATCAACAAAGTTATGGAGGAGCACATAAATGCATTGTACTATCATTGCATGTGGAGTTTGGATGCATGCTGGAAGAATGATCCAAAGATTGTAACACGGGAGCTGAAGAAGCTACATTTGCAGTCTGCAAAGTACAATGTAATCACAGAAAATATTATGATCTGAGTCAAAGGATTCGGTTGGGATCAGTTCAAACTTCAAACATGCTTGGTTGAAAAATGGTAAGAAGTATTCAGTGTTCAAGTTAGCCAAGCATTTGCAATTGATTATCAAGGCAGAGAAGAAGTCGGAGATTCCAAGTGAACCAGTACTAAATGCACCACAACAAATTAACCTGCCGATACTTGGAATGCAGACAAGTATTGTTGAGAGTGTGGATGAAAAGTATCTGAAGAATGAGGCGGACATCAAAGAGCAGGCTAAGAAGACATGCCTAGCTTATGAAGCAAAAGGCCAAGGAAGTATGTACTCCCAACTACAACCATTTAGTAGACCCAAAGTTGAAGATTTGATTGGAACAAAAATTGATGTCTTATGTTGTGTCATGATAGATGATAACACCAAAGTCTTTAAATGGTGTCAAGGCAAAGTGTTGCATGTCATTGCTGGTACCAAGGTTGAGGTTAAATGGGATCCAGCTCCAGATATTGAAGGGTGCAAAGAAAGTACAATAGGTGAGCAATCATTGCTACCCAGCAAGTGGAATAAAGACAATAAAGAAGGTGCATGGAGAATGGATGTTGATATTGAGGTTAGGGTTAAATTAGATCATGAATATGATGATCAAGAAGAGGTTGGTGAGAGTGAGATTGATAGTGCATCTGATTCTGATGGTGATACTTAGAAAAGCTTTTATTTTGTACACAAAAGTAAGTCAATGTATGACAGAGCCTAACAACAAGATAGGTAGATAGGTAAGTATGATAGGAGCTAGTAAAACTTACGTACTTCTAAGTACCTATCTATCTACCTGAGTTCCTAGTCACTCCACCTCACCAGCTGTTTACAGTACTAGTAGACCATGCAGGGGTCAATTTTTTGGTTGAAACTTCAGCAACCATCAGGTGAGTAAATACAACAACTTTAGTCACTTTTTTGACCCATATAGTCAATTTGAAAACCTGGAATTTTTTGGGTTGGACCCCCTTCTTAAGAAATAGCTTTCTTATGATTCCATTATTCTAAGTGAAGGTAATATTAGTTGTCATCACGTTTACTGTTGCAAAATGTATTCATATACCATCTGGCTATCAAACTTGGTAATGGGATTTGTTGCAGTTCCTAGAAAGTGTGTTATGCAAGGGTACATTCTGTCAACAGGAGAAAATACATCGGAATAAATACTTCTCCATGAATAATCAAGTCTTATTCAATCTTTCAAATTCTCCATTCGTCATAGATTTAAAATACCAATGTCTCCCAAATGTTGATAGCATTTAGTGTTCAGCAAAATCCAAATTTAACATGCCGGAACCAGAAACTTGTATCAACAACCTGTCTCCAGACAAACAACAGATACATTTCTTGTCCATGAAAGTGTCCTTCAAGAGCGGTTAGAAAATTTGTCCTATAAGTTTTGTCACATCCTGGGATTCCAACATCCCTGGTATCTTGTGGGAACTATTATGCAACTGAGTAACACTGCATGCATTGCTCTTAGATGGTTTTCTCTAGTAGACTTTGGACAGAACACAGCAGCTTTCTAACACACATGCCAATTTAGAAACACATCTTCAGCAAGCTGTCTCACTCATTTGAAAGTAGTCCATGAAGGCACTGGCAGTTACACCATAACATAGCATCTTTTGGGTGCATAGAAATTCACAGAAGGGCCAATGGTTTCTTTGCCAGCCCTGTGGACTGTTTTTATCCAAAAGACGTCATAACAAGCCAAATTTTTTATGATGGTGTCCACCATGTGTTGCTTGATCCTGAATGTTCACTCAAATCGCTTGTCAGCAAACCAAGAATAAGCACCAACCCAGTCACTCAAGATGCTCATCTCAGCTCTCTTATGGTCATACTTAACTTGTGCCCTGTTCTGTACATCATCTTCTGCATTACCATGATGATGGCAACATTTCCCTTTCAATGGAGCAAGATTGTGAGCACAACTGGCATTCATGACTAACTGGCAAATAACATCATCTAGAATCTGCTCTGAATCAATCAATTGGACGACCACAGAGAAGGCAAACAATAGTTGGATGAAAGAACCCATTCCCAGATAGATATAAGATCAAAGTCAGTATATTCCATGATTGTGTGCAGCAACTGATGAAGTAATTTGGATGTCACGATCGGCAATTGGTCGATTTATGCAATGGTTTATATTTTCTGATGAATACAAAGTTTAGCCTACCGCATCCCCCTTGACAAAACACCCCATACCCAGATAAAGACACAAATTAGGTAGGTTGAACAGCTTCGATTATAACCCTGTTGCAAGTGCACATAAATTGCAGGGTAAGAATTTCCAAAATCTGGGTTACACAGGTGGGTCAAACATATTATGTCCCAAGACAATACACCTGGTGTTTGCAAATAATGGTCATGGCCAGTGCGGGCTCGGTGCCATTATAAAATGTCGGGCAAACTAGATAAAATAGCCCAAGAAGATAAGCCCTCACGACAACATTGCAACAAGGGCTCTCACTTTAATAGTCTCTGGGCTATACTAGATTATAGCCCTTTGTTTAGCCCTGTTGCTGGTGAATGGCCTGAAGCTTCCTTTGCATGCGCCATAGTGCTGGGTGTACTATATTTTTTGCCCTCTCAAGGCAAACGCACAACGGCAACGCCACGCAACTCCCAACACTCTAGAGAAGACGATATCTTATATCAAAGCTTGTCCCAGCCCGCCGAGGAACGCCGATCAACTCTAGGTAGTACCATTACGAGGCACTACACACAGAAACAACAACCCCGCAGACGTGAGTAAGCTTTGCCTCTAGCCTTGAAAATAGGGGATAGACGTTGCTCGACAGGCAGTCCCCGCTGACTCGACAGTCGGCGAGTCCGGTTTTTCGAGTTTGCAATGTGCTGTAGAGCCATGGGCAATTGAGAAGAGTAATTTGTTTAAATTCTTTTTCTGACGCGATGGTCGTATTCATGAGTCTCTAGCAGTGTCGTGAGATTTTTCTTTATCAATTGACTCTATTGTCGTCTTCATTTTCGGGACTGTTGTGACCGGCCCACTTTGTTTGATTCACCTTCTTAAGTCGTATGGTAAGGACAATGATGCTAGTTCTTTCTTTAAAGGTCACGATTATTGGCAAGAGGGGCATGAATAATGACATTATCTGTTTAAGGACCTCGAGATGTAAATTGTTGTCCTTGTGCGTTCCAAATTTATTCAGTTATTAATCCGTGATTCATGATTGAACAATTCCCCCCTCTTTCTTCCGTGAAACATACAGTAATTGTTTGTTAATATATATCTCATTTCATCATCGCCAACACCCCAAGAATGAGTGAAAACGCATCAGCCCCTGCACGTCCCGCCCAACCCACCACCGCGACCGCCCCCCCAGCAACAAAAAAAGGCCCATCCAGCGGCACGCTTGCCCCCCTCGCAAAATACAAACTAGTCTTTCTCGGAGACCAATCCGTCGGGAAAACATCCATCATCACACGGTTCATGTACGATAATTTCGACAGACACTATCAAGCCACCATCGGTATTGACTTTCTCTCCAAAACCATGTACCTAGAAGACCGCACGGTGCGGTTGCAGCTCTGGGATACGGCGGGTCAAGAGCGATTCCGCAGTCTTATCCCCTCGTACATTCGTGATTCCAGTGTGGCTGTAGTGGTGTATGATGTGACGAATCGTGCGTCGTTTCTTAATACTTCGAAATGGGTTGAGGATGTCCGTGCCGAGAGGGGTAATGATGTGGTTATTTGCCTCGTTGGAAACAAGACTGATTTGGGAAATGATAAGCGTCAGGTGTCAACTGAGGAGGGTGAAGAGAAGGCGAATAAAGATGGTTTGCTTTTCATGGAATGTAGTGCCAAGGCAGGGTATAATGTCAAGAGTTTGTTTCGGAAGTTGGCGACTAGTCTGCCGGGAAGCCCTGATGCTGCCAATGGGGCTGGGGGTGCAGCGGGGGGATCAAATGTGATTGATATTAAGTTGTCACAAGCACCTGCCAATTTGGATGAAGCTCGTGGATGTGGTTGTTAAGAACTGGCTGTTTTGTTGTGAAGTGAGCGATAATAGTAAAGAATTGATTCAAAGTGGCTTTTGAATAGAGTGAAGAGCCAACTTGACAATGCTGTATGGTATATCATGGGGTTGTTTTTGAAGCGAACAGCTCGTTTTGTGCTCTGGAGTGAATTTCGGGATCCTTTTCAACAACTGGCAATAAGCATAATAGGTGTGATCGAACAAGAGATGTCTCCATTTACCTGATGCAGGAATATCAGTTATCTTCGTTTTAAAAAATGTCGAGAAAACGATTATAATAAATCATTTTACGTTTCCCTCTCTAGTCTTCCTCGTTATTCTTGCTGACCACTGAAGCAACATGAAATTGATCATTCAAGTCCTATTCCTTGTATTTGGAGCGCAATGCATTGCCAAACCTGCAGGAGATTGTAAATCAACTTGCCAAAGAATTCGTTACAAGGTTTTGAACGATGTCTCGTCGTCCGTTTGCAAGAAGGCAGCGAGTGAGTTAGTATTTTCGAGCAATGAAATCAACGAAATCTGTCGTAGGATGATAACTAATGTGCTTCATTTGTAGACATTGCTCCCATCCCTAAGCTCTTTCAGGCCTGCATCGAGGGACGGAAAAAGGGTTTCAATCAATGCGTCTCCCTGTGTTCAACTGGAGCGCAGGCATCCGATTCTAATTCACTTGAAGGTTGCAAGAACGTGACGA
Source organism: Cyclotella cf. meneghiniana (assembly GCA_036940065.1). NCBI lineage: Eukaryota > Bacillariophyta > Thalassiosirophyceae > Thalassiosirales > Thalassiosiraceae > Cyclotella > Cyclotella cf. meneghiniana. The sequence goes on along the minus strand of JALLPD010001346.1, from coordinate 5,998 downwards.
AGAAGGGCAAGGCGAGGCCAAAAATCACTGAGGTAAGCGAGAAACGAGCAATTCTGGTGTTTTTGTAACCGAGTGATAAGTCGTTTTGATGCATGGACATGAATACAATTCTCGAAACATTCTATAGTGGTGCCGTCAAGGTTACGACGAAGTCCTGTCCACTTTGGAGTTGACTCTTGAGCAGCAGTCAACCACAAGTGAAGATTCGCTCAACAAGTCAACAGAGGTGATTTACAATGACGATGTTGACACAGACTTCAGCGAGTACGAATTACCCGAAGACGGAGAAGAGATTTTTGTTGAGGAGTAAGCATTCGTCACGGATCAAGCTGTTCCAAAGGTAAAGTCGAGAAAGAAGTCCCTATCAGCATTGCCGCTCATTGCAATGTACGAAGCGATGACGCCGCAATGGCCGACATAGACGACGACCTTGATTCCTAGGACGACATGTAGATCGAAAGGAATTAGGGTTGCCGTGGCATGAACATCACCCCCTATGCTACTTTTTGTAGAACAAGGTGACTGTTTATGCTGGATTTCTGATCGAGCCTATGCATGCAATACTAAAGTCGGTCACTAATAATGTATGGGGTATGCTACAGAGGGGCCTGGGCTCTAGGATATTGGCTAGGCATTTATTGTAGGATCTTCAGTACTTGTAGAACAAAGCGTGTGGAAAAATTATCGACGCAGTCAAAACCACACATGCCCCTCTAGCTTCGTCCCACGCCCTTTCTCCTTTTACCACTCCGTGATTTTGAGCTTTTCCTCACTGCTCTACCTCCAGTATATTTTGCTGTGGCCTCCCAGACATCAAACGGCATGAGAGGAGGCCGTACGCTTACCCCTATTCCTTTGGGAACTCCAATTCTGACTTTAGCAGTACCCGCACCTGTAACTGCCACCCATCCAAGTCCACGTAGTGTTATATCTGCTGCCGCTTCCTTCCACCCACTCCCTTGAATGTCGATTTCATGGTATTCGAACTCTCCTATTTCAGTCATGCGTTCTCTTCCTGGTTCTACTGGCGGTTTGAGCAAAGTGCCGACATGTTTGTCAATGAAGTCATCAGCCTTAGCTGAATCAGTGGGATGTAACTTAATATCATTTGCGACAAAGAACGTAAATAAAAAGGGCTTGCTATCACCAATGAGTTCAATCTTAGCAAGCCCACCCACTAGGACACACTGTTTCACACACCACATTCACAGCAATAGAAGATTGAGATTTAACAAGAGTTCTAAACTGCACGCTACAAAGTAACCAGCGGAACACTTCATTTATGACTAGCGACACACCTTTCCAGATGCGACTCTAAATGTTATCGGTTCAACTTGTCTGGTTTAGAAGTAGAAGATATGAATATAGATATTGAGAGCGGACATTGGTTAGTGATTGGTTATTTACACATTACACACTCGAACTCACTTCTTGGGGACCACAATTTTTAACTCCTCTGGAGTAAGCCTGTCTGTCAATGAACCTGGAATAAGCAAACCTGGGGTGTCATAAAGAAGTTTCCCACCACCTAGCTCAATCTTGATAAACTTGAGCGTGGTTCCAGGTAGAGGGCTAGTTGTTACAGAGCCTTTCCATTTGTTGGCATTTCCAGCTCGCTTCTTTCCCTCAAATTTTGAACTTTTGGTTGGATTGTTCTCATCGAGCAGATAGTTTACAAGAGTTGACTTGCGAACATTCGAGAAAAAAGATGGTTAGCTCGAATTGTTGCAGCAAAAAAATTACCTGCTATGCGAGAGAGACAACAACACACCTTTCCTGCATTTGCAGCCCCAACAACATAAATATCACAATCCAAATCCACCGCGAGAGATTTGGCCTTTTCTATCATTGCAGCAACCCCAAAACCAGTCTTACACGAGACTAGTCGTACAGCACCTCCGATATTGGCAATCGACTTGACGTTCATGTACTCCAGTTCTCTTCGAACCCAGTTTTCTGCACGCGTCTGACCCATTGCGGATGGTAGTAAATCTGCCTTGTTTGCGGCAAGAATGACAGGGTTATCGCCTGCTATTTCATCTAACTCGGGCAACACCGACCCGCTAAAATCAAACAAGTCCACCAAGGCAAGTATGACAGCCGTTCTTTGCTTCAAAGGCAATAGGAGTTTCCTAAATTGTTCTTGAGACAAAGTAGGCTCATCTGTCCATCCCGGTCGCAATTTTTGTTCTACTGTGCCAAAGTTTTGGAGGCCGTGACAACGCTTACATAGAACCTTTTTTCTCGATAAGACCTCCAGATCCAGCCCCAACTTCTCAGCCATTTCTTCGACGGTAACGCCGAGAAATTCATCTCCTTCTTTCCCCTTGCTGGGATCTGCTTGTCTCAGCAAGTACTCAACCTCGTCTTCTGGTGTCCACTCATTCGAATTTGCCTTATCTTGCATCTTCTGCATCTCTTCAATTTTCGCCAGTTTTTCCTGCACCTCGTACTTCTCAAAGGGCAAGAACCCCGGTCGAAGTTCATCATCTTTCTGAAAATCAGATCCACACCCCGAACAAGTCATGGCTCCCGTAATAACTTTGAACTGTTCTCGTCTGGGAGTCTCATCGTTTCCGAAGGGATTGATTTCTCTACGAAAACCAAGCTTTTGGAGTCCTTCAAAAGTTACTTCTTGCGAAAATTCATCCAAAGATTTTGGAACTGATACTCTACCCCGCGCCAAATCACGTTTTGCTGCGGCCATTCGTTCGTCCATACTTTGAGTTGATGGAGGCATCGTTAATTGGACGTCAACTTCTTCATCTTCTGCGCTTTCAAAGTCATCATCGTATTCATCATAATTAAAGTCATCTTCAAATGTGGCATGTTCGGCAAAATATGCAGTGGAGGCATCGAACCCGTCTTTCTTTGCAATATTATCAAATTCTTCTTGAAGGGCAGTAGCATTGAATTCAGTTTTCCAGTTGGGATTGAGCTTGAACTTGGGTTTTCTTTGGTGAGGAGCTGTCTTTTGAGTGTGATTGTCAACCCAAGCGTGGGAGGAAACTTCTTGGATCGATCCTAACCGTTTTATAAGCTCAGATTTGAGGCCGGACGTTGGCAGCCCCAGTTCATTCAATTTCACTTTAAGCTCCTTTACGGTCAATTTCTCTAACGGCGTGCTATCTTGATCGTTCGATGTTGATGTGGCAAGCAGTCTGGCAAAGCTACGCTCAGAAAGCGGCATCGTCCGGTGCCTAGACCTGGTTCGGAATGCGCCGGCAGTCAATGTCGGCACAATGGCACGAGTTGAAAAGGCATACGCCCGGAAAAATCGATGGTTCAGGACAATCAACATGGCAACTGTCGCTCGAGATCGAATCAACACCGTTGCTGACATGGAGGTTTCAAGAAAAGATAATACGGTGGTAGAGATGATGGTATAAAGATTAGAGATGCGTTGTGAAAAATGTGTTCACTCTAAGGTATTGTACACATCACATCCACAGGTGAGAAACAGATGCCTGAGAGTGATTGTGTTGAATGGTTGTTGAGGGATGTGCCACTGTGGTGTGATGGATGATGGATGCCTACCTTGAGATATTAGGGGCACGCCCGCGAGGATCCACTAGAAACATGTCAAGTTGCGTCTGTTGATTCACCCGACTTGTAATGGACTTGTATCTACCAAATATTGTACTTTTATCCGTACACCCTCTAGGTACCTAGATAAAATCTACCTAATATACATGAGTCCTCCCTACCTACTTAGTCATACCACACAATTATCCAGTATGTACCGGTACTGTCAAAAATGAGGCCCACTGTACAATACCCCCCCCTACCGCTCCCACGAAGCCAGAGAGGAAACCCATTTTTGAAAAAGTCTGGCAACGAAACTCTCGCATCGCCCAACGCCGTACAATTCCCCATGTCATTCGCGCCAACCATGGCCAAGACGGCGTCTTCCTCCGCGCAAACAGTCCTCCAACGACGTGCCATTCAATGCTCCTTTTCTTCAGTATTTCATATTCGTAATGCCAATGGGGGGAAAATGACGAAGGAGTCCGAAATGGTGGAGAGAATTTTTATTAAGGCAGTCGCTTGGCCTTTGGGTTTTATGTTTCTCCTGGGCGGAAGTGCTTTTGTCAAGCGTGAGTTGATTGAGCAACGTTAGGTGTGAAATGATTCGGGGGTTTTGTGAACACATCTTATGATTGCGATGACCGAACGAAGACAGAGATACAATGAATCTACAATCAGCATGCTTGTTAAAAATGTATCCACCCTACAAATTTTGTAGATGAGGAAAATTGGAGGTGATGATACATTGCACCGAGAAGAAGCTAGGTACCTGCATGTGTTGAGGTCCAGCGGAAACACAATTACCCTTATAATAGTTGTTATCTCAGCATTATCTTAATAGCTGTTATTTTAGCAATGCCATGATGAGCGAGTTACTGAAGTCGGCACACTTACAGACTGTCCTAAGCAGTATTGTCAAAAATATATTTCAAATTTGAATAGAGTAGCCAATAAGCTCATCATTATAGTTGCAGTCTTCTTTTATAATTCAATTGAATATCTCCTTAATCCGCCCAATGATGATAGGACAATTTGATCAAATTAACTCAGCAGCAGACGGAGCAATGACAAACAACGAGCGATCACAAAACAATGACAATAATGTCAAGAATGGAGGCATAAATCACAGCGACAATTGAAATCATAATCAAAATAGATATGAAAGCGTCAGCGGACAGTTGAGGAAGAATTCATCAAGCCAACCTTCTAAACCTTGAATGAGAGCAATCCTCAAGTTGAAGCCAGCAAAACCTAGCAAGAACCCCCTCGAGATCCCGTTCACCAAAGACGGCAAAACAATCAATGAAGTCGTCAACACTTTCCAACATGGAAACCCACTCACCTGCCTTGTTGCAATCCAATTGCGTATTTTATAGCAAGGACATCAATACGAACTGTTCAAAGATGGGCTTTGTACTACAATGCACCGAGTTCTAACAGGTTCATGCAACGATGCATGGAAAGAGAAAGTTGGTGCAATCAGGAATTTCGACACAGGCACCACAAGTGATCAACACAAGAAATTCAAAACACTTCTTCAAAAATTCAACAAGGATTATTTTGCCGGGGATGCTCTCAAGAGCTGGAAGGCAGCAATGCGCAATGGTTAATTGTACTATGATGGGCACAAGCATCATGAGGTCATCAAGAGATTGTTTGCTATCAATGAATGTTTAAACATTTTTCTCCACAAACCAATTTCTCAATCTTGGAGATGGCAGAGGAAGTTGTAACATTCATGCTCAAGTCAGAAGCTCATCTCTATTTCATTTGACAAGGTGGCAACAAGCTCACAAAAAAGGAAGACATTGTCGACACTGTCACAGAGGTCAGTAACTTCCTCAATTTGAAGCACAATGTTCAATGGGAACAGAAATCACACTCCAGACATGATGATCGCAATATGCAAAGGAACAATAGGAGCAACAGTAACAGTGGAGACCAGTCATTCTGTAAACATGACAGTGCGCATAAGTGGAAAGATTGTCAACAGAACAAACATGGTAACAACTACAAGCCAAGGAAAGGTAGGGGGAAAGGCTGATAGTCTTAAATTTAGTTGCTAAACACAATATCTAAGGCCTAATGATATTTATTTCGATTAGTCATCTGGGTGTGAACGGTGCGCAATTATGCTGGGCTTGGTGTGGTAAGCGCAACTTTGGTGTGGTAGATGTGGCATTCATGTGGCTTCTTTGCATTCAGTTGCTGTTAGTTGTAGAAACCTTATGGTACCATTTTTATTCTTGCAACATTTACCTGTTATGGCAATGATTAGCAATCTATGATGCTCTGCAGCTGTGCTAGATGGTGCAATGATGACCTAGGCCGTTTCTACAAATTAAGATTTGTATAGAAATGGCGAGAAGCACAATGACTTTTAAGTCGTAAACTTATTTTTATGAGTTAAATTAATTGTAGAAAAGAAGCACAAACGAGGACTGCAACTTGTGAGTCCTCATGCTTTTGA
>JALLPD010001345.1:0-12289 GCA_036940065.1 Cyclotella cf. meneghiniana | reverse complement strand
ATTTCCATTTGTGAATTTCACCTTCAAAATCCTTACTAGTTTTTAAGGCTTATGGCATGTACAATGGTCAGGACAAAAAAACGGGTGATTACCATACCAAACACCACCCATCATCACACCATGTTCATGTCTTCCCCTTTTACCTTCTAGAGCTAAACAGCCAATTGGGACTTCCTTGTGCCCTCATGACGGAAGAGATGTGAGGGTATGCTAGAATGCCAATGGCTGCCCCTATTAGTAGGTAGCCCCTAACATTCCCCATTAGCCAGCACTCCTGCCTGCTACTTGCAGATAGGCCTGAGACCCCAATAGGTGCAGTAGCCACTACATCTGTAACTTATTGGGACATCTCCCTCAGCCCCTTCAGCCGCCACCTCATGCCAGCAGCGATGTTCTCGCCATGGCCTACAGCCATCTAATGTAATTAGCTCATAAACTTACTAATCACATTCATTAGCTTAGTTCCATGGCCTTCATGGCTCCTATCAATTAATTTGATTTTTTTAATACATCAGAATATTTTCGAACATTTTTGATTACATTCAATTTGATTCATTCTTCTGAAATAATGATCTAAAATTTCTATCTAGTTTGGCAGCAATATTGATTCCTTCCTAGGAAGTGTAAAAAGTTAGCATTGAACCGTATAGACAGAATTTTGATTGAGCTACTTCTTATATTTTTCCATTGAGTATCACATTAGAATGGTTTGGTTTAAAAAATGGATGTTCTCTAGAAACATAAGATTTCGTATCAGAGATGCATGCTTAGTTTTTATCAAATGCCAAAAAACACAGGAGGATCTTTAGAAATCCTATGCATGAAATATCCTAGCTGAATATTGTAATGACAACTGTCAAGTAATATTTCTGTAGGAACATCATCCCTGGAAGAAAAATCTCAGTAGGTTTCTTCTCAGAACAAAAATTTATGTAGGATTTTTCCGAGAACAGAAATCTCAGTAGGAACACTCCAAGAATGAAATCTCAATTGGAACAACTCTCTCGATGTTAAACTTTTATTATGAATTGTTCCACACGTGATAGAAAATGAATCTTTGTGCCTAACGAGATAGAAATATGTATTTTGTAACTTATAATAGTCAACAATGGAGTTTTGTTCTGTATTTGATGGAAAAATTGCTGTTTTGTTGAATAAGATTATTTGTTCAATAAGATAGAGTTGAAGTTTATTCATGCCAAAAAAAACAAGATCCAAGAATATTCATGAGCTGATTGTTTTGGCGTAATTATTAGTGTATTGTTCCGCGCAAATAGCAATTGTGTCATTACCTTTGAATCAAATAATTCCCGGGACTCCGTGTTCTTGTCACTTTCCCCCATCGATACCTGTTTTTCCGAGAACACTTCCTTCTTTGTCGGGGGCTGGCTATCTTCGCAATCTCGTCCCAATAATAGTTCTCGGTTTTGCTCGACCCCCGAAGTATGGCGTACCATACCGAGCTGAGGCATACCCAAACCGACCTCAGATATGGGCATCATTGGCATTGTTGTCTATGAAGTAGACGTAACGTGTCCCATTCTCTTTATCAACGCCAGTCGCTCCTCCTCCCCACGCAACTTTTCCGGTCACCTTTCGTTTTGTCCACCGCTGTCGACACAACATCCAACTGAACTCTCTACCAAATCACAGCCAAAGTAATAACGTCATCTTATCTACACCCCACAGAACAATAAAATAACAACTATGCTCGCCGCGGATAAGTTACAGTTGCAAAGCACGTTGAAACAACAAGCTACGGCTTTGAAAGAGAAGGAGTTCAATTTGCACCATAACAATTTCAGTAAGTTTCTTTCATGTGCGCTCATAAAAGGCCGAATCGAAATTCGTCGCGTCTCTTCTCTATTCCTAACTTTGCTGGCTTTATCGTGTTCTGATAATCATTTAGTGACGGTGGGGACACAAGCGGCTGTGTTAGCAGGGCTTGATGTAACCATGTTTATAGAATTTCAACCTCCTCCAAATAGCGAGTGGGTAAGTTAGCCATGCGGTTGCACTTTACACGTTGCGTTGTCACATCATGTATTCTCAACCATTTTAGTGTTCTGCTGATGCATGATGCATTCTCAATTATCATTGAATTACTAACAAATATGGAATGCTACGAACATACCCACAAATTTTCCACACAACAATAACAACAACATCTACTTCACTCATCCAAGTCATTTGTTGTCATACCCCGCTTGTTGAAATTCGCATATTACGTCTGCATAACGTCGGCATTTTGCTCAAACATTCTTGTAGTGGCACAAACCACCATTCTCTCCGTGTTGGGTGCATCACTCGCCCTCCGTGGCCCCGATGGGTCCATGATGACCGCGACCGATGGATTATATCACGAACGTGCCATGGTATTTCGAAATTTCGGCTACGGTTTAGTCTTAACGGTTGGGAGTGTCGTTTTATGCGTTTGGCTCCATTTGCATTGGGAGGCAAGTTTGGTATGCTGCGTTATAGCCGTCTTGACCCTGATACAGATGAAGAGCACATATTATCGAATAGTCAAAAAATTTGATTTTGATGAAAGTTTGACTGTTGATTTTAGTGATATCTTTGATGGTCCGGCGGCAATACAAGCGGTGCCGATGAGGAGATTATTGGCAGACGGGGTTAGAGGACTCGGGATTAATGTTGGAGGAAAAGAGGAAAAGTCTTCGTTTGACGTGGAGGATAGGTTAAGAGAAGAGCGAAATTGTTTAGTCAGAGGGCACAGAACACCGAACAGTAGTATGAACGGTACAGAGAGATTTCAGACCGTTTAATAGGAAACTCACGTTTGCAATTTAACGTTTATTTTAGGAATCAACCGCTATTCAAGGTACAATTCTAATATTATCGTACGGCCTGACAGGAATTCTTGATAGCATCCTTTTTAATCAACATGCCTTAGACAAATGTAGCACAAACGCAGTCAGTTTTACTTAATGACAATTCAAGTAATTCTCACCTTTTTTCAGATATATTAAATCATTTGAATGAGAGAACAGCATTTAGACAGAAACATATGAATTTGATATACTAAGAAAGCATCATCACTCGCTCCACTTTTCTTCGACCCACTCAGGAGTAACCAGCACGAAACCTTCCCATTCCTTGCCACTCAAGCCAGTGGATTCTTCCAACGAAAAAAGCCCCTCTTGAACAAGAGACCCAGCTTCAGTGTTGACAAACACAGATCGAGGAAGGGTTGGTGTCCATTCTAAGAACCTTTTACTTTTCATCTCGCACAAACATGAATAACTCCATTGCATTCAGAACAGAATTAGACAGAAACATATGAATTTGATACACTGAGAAAACACCATCACTCGCTCCACTTTTCTTCAACCCACTCAGGAGAAACCAGCATGACACCTTTCCATTCGTTGCCACTCAAGGCAGCGGATTCTTCCAACGACAAAAGCCTCTCTTGTAAAAGAAACCCAGCTTCAGTGTTGCCAAAGACAGATCGAGGAAGGGTCGATGTCCATTTCAAGAACCTTTTACTCTTAATCTCGCACAAAATATGAGTAACTCCATTGTGCAAATGACTTGAGATCTCAGCGCCCATGACTTGAAGGAGAGGTAAAACCGCAAATATACTACTATGGCGTTTCCCACCAAGAACATTATTATTCCATCGTGTGCCACCCCCCTTGCGTTCTTCGTTTTTTCCAGCTTCTTCCTCTTCGAAACCAAGATCATCGAAAACATCTGGGTATACAACAGGACGTACGCAATTAGAAGTTTCCTTTTTCTTATAAGGCCATAACTTCTGTAATTTACAACCAAGCACCCAACGGTCTGACTCTTCGAGGTTAGACATCGCGATAGATTGCCACGTCGGTATTGCTTCTCCGCTTAGAGGAGAAAGTCGCTGCCTCTTTGGAGCGGTTTTTCGACCAACAACTTCGAGAGCTCGTTTAAAATCAATCATGTTCGAAAACTCATCTATTCGCAAGCCGTATTCGTCTTCTGTGTCATGGAGAGCAGTTGCTGCAGATTTAGTCATAAGTAAGTAGTCAGAGCGTCGGGGTCTCGTCAATACTGGCATTTTCTGCTTTATTGACTCCTTATCACAGCCTGCTGCACTTTTCGTGAACTTCGAGACAACGGAGAATGGAAATGTCCATTTGGTTATCCCTGTGAGCGAACAAGCTTGCAATGTTAAACTTAGCCATTACCATATCAAACATGAAATGTGTCAATATCTCACCACCCATTTCAAAGAAGCGACGAGCCTAATACAGCGATAAGTGGAAGAACAAAAAAGTTGTGTCCCAAGTTGACGTCAATTAAAAGTATCTGACTCAAATGTTTTCACTTCTTACTTCTGCATCTCTCTTAGTCGTCGTGCTCGCGATGTCACATTCATTTGTGGCATTTATAAGATCATTATAAATGGCCACCTTAGGATCATGAATAGTACCCCCAAGAATGAAATCGCTCCCTACGTGACTGGACAGTTCACATTTCCCGCCATGAGATTTGATAAATCGAATTACATCCTCCCTAGATCTCACAGACCTAGCTTCTTCTATCCAGCCATTCTCTAGTGCTTCAGCCGCAGCAAAAGAATCGTTCTCGAGGTTATAAGTGCCAGGGAGGACGGTGAATGTAAGTCCATCCAACGCTTTACTAAAGATATTGTCAATATGAGGAATAGAAAACGATTTAACCTCTGCGGTTTGCGTTCGAGTCTTTGTTGACTTCTTTTGCTGTCCACTTTTTTCTAATTGTTTCGCTGTGAGAAATCGCGAACACTGGATAGATGCCTGAGATCCAAAATCCATTGGCTCTACATCTTGGTCTTCCTTCTCTATAAACAATGTGCTCAATTCGGTGAAAGTTTGTACTTCGTCGTGAGGTTTCGGTCCCTTGTCAAAACCTTCGGCTCGAATACTTGTGATCCGAGGAAATCTCAGGCAGAGACCAGCAGACATGCTATCGGATGCAATAATTTCTGCTGAATTTAGAGTCAGGACAAAAGAGTCTTCAGGATTAATCCATAGATCGGGTCGATCTTTCTTATTTGGCTTCCATCCGTCGCTATCCCCTCTAGGACTCCGCTGAAACGACCACTCCGATATGAAATCTGGCAAAGTAGTGTCACTAGCTTCGAACCACTTTCCGAGTTGCACCGGTCTATCGCCATCCGCTGTTAAACACACGTTAAGGTTGAACCAATCCATATGATACGAAGACGAAGCTCAGCACTACACGCACATGCACGGAAACAGAACCAACGAAAAACCCAGCAGCTCTACTTACCTCTTTTGAAGCCTGTTGTCAGCATGACTTTTTCAATATCACGGGTGAAGTTCACTTTGCACAGGGTAAGATACTTAACATGCCCTTCTTGAACTCCCATTCTGTCGTCAATAATGCCAACTAAAAGAGAGCTCAAATATCCCGCCTTACGAAAGCCTGTTGCATACTTTCCACCTAACACCAAAACGTCGACATCGGACGCTTGGCCAGATGCATCATAATCGGGTTTGAGCTTGAACCAGTATCGAAGGCTCCGCGACGCCGCGCCCAAATAATATGGAGAAGACAAGTCCTTCAATAGGAGGCCTTCTTGGCCCGAGTTCTCTACGATTTGTCTATAACATTGTTCCAGAGCTAAGGCACGCTGAATCTCTACATCTTCGTGACTCCTACCAGAAAGTCTTTGAGGATCAAACATGGTAGTTTTTGCTTCGTCACACATTGCAAGCAGAATTGAATCCATGGCACAGAGTGATTTCCCATATTCCCGTTTACTGCCAGAAAAGTAATCTTTGGCATCCACACTTGTGCCGTCAGAACGGATAATTACACTAGGGATAAGCTCAACTTCATGTTGTTGGGGAACTATCAAATTGAAGAGAATGCTTTTCCGACGCATCAAGTCAAAGTTTACGATGCTGCCGGTGCTGATGGATTCGTTTTGGGGAAACAAATCACCTGATTTTAAAATCAATTCCATTGCTCCTGGGCCGTCTGAGAGCGCAGTTCAGCACTAGTCAGGCACCCTTTCATCGGGTGTAGAAAAAAGTAAAGACAAATAAGATCTTACCAACGTACAAAATATCAAAAACGACATACTTCAGCCAATATTGTTCTGGAGAACTTCTTTCTCGGATTTGCTTGGTCTCCACCGACCCCAAGTGTTTAAACGACTTATCTTTTGAGATTGACATGACGTTGGCATCTCTAGCATCTCTATGAAGGTTGCAATCCCTTTCATCCAACGTTCTATCCACCGCCCTTTGGTTGCGACGTAACTCTGCCACTGCACGGTTGGTCCCAAAAGGAACAGCCCTATTTTCATCCGCGTCCCACGCTACGATTTCTCCATCCAATATAACATCGACATCGTATCTGGCGATTGCCGCGCGGAGTGCTGGACCGATTGCTGGGCTGTAGAGAGGACTGCGAGTCAGAAGGAAGTGAGAAGAAAATGTGATCAAGAGAGTGGCAAAGACATGTATTTATTGCTTCACATGACGAAAGAACCAAAAACCGGCCAATTTCCCACCTATACCAGACATTTCGTCTCGTCTATAGATAAGGAAACCGTAAACATTAGGTATCATCGAACAAAAACCGACAAACAGTCTCAGCTTACATGCATTGTCACAATTCCTCGTTTAATATGGACCAACATTCTTTCTCCGTCCATTTTTATTTCACATGCGACGGCAGGATGGTTCAACGCCAAACTCGACTTTGCTGATGAGTTCGTCGGTAAGACCTTATCCATCTCGTGATGTCTGTGAGAAACATCCTTTAGAAAGGAATCGAAGGATGTTCGAAAGGATAGCATTGGTGATACAGTCTTTTGAATTTCCGGTGGGATTTGTGACTGCGGTCTCCATATTTCCCTGGTGAGGATTAGGAATAGGATGTAAGTTTCACTGTGAGCAGTGGCGTGAATGTTTGGGTTCGGCTACACGCACCGATTTTGGTCCACAATCTCTCTGGCATTCTGTTCGTGTGTCATTTTCAAGAGAGCAACATACTTCGGATCGCTGAGTCGCTTGCACAGCTCTTTCATATTGTTGAATGCACTGTAAAGCGTTTTCGCATGAGGATTGTAATAGTCCAAGATGGAGTGGAAGTTGATTCCCATTTCTACTTTTTGAAGCAAGATTCGAACGATCCACTTGTGCTCGACGGACTGATAAATACGGAGAGGTTGCGAACGAACGCGGGAATGGTGAGCGACTTGGCGCACATGACGTGATTGTTTTACGTCAAGGCAATTTCCTCATCAGTGATGACTCACGCTCAAATTCTTGCTAATCAACTTCTCGAGCAATTTGACATACTTATCATGTTTCTTAATCTTCTTCCCCGCCCGACCATCCCCGGCAATGGCCCTCTTTAAACTGTCCTTCCATCCGCTATTCCCCTCCCGATCCGACGTGGCCATATCGAACCTATCCTTAACAATATCGACCAACACATCCAACCAATCATTGACCTCCCCCACCGTCAAATTCGATCCCTTCCCCCTCGATCCACTCCCATACCTCTCCTCGGTCAACTGCTGAACAACCACACTCAAATCCCCCGCAGTGGCCCCGTTATACTCCGGATCCCTGTAATGCGTCAACTTTCTATACGCGTTACTATGTGCCATCAATCCCATGGCATCGCCCCAAACCTTGGCGACGGTCGCCTCCTTGAGTCCGGTATGGGGACGACTCGAATCGTGATCGGGACACAGGAGCCTCAAGTAGGGGTAGGGACTTCCTCCTTCCAGGTATCGCAGGAGCGAGTCCGGTAAGAGGTATTGCAGTTTGTCCGTTTTGGAGACGGCCTTGCGTCCCGTGACGCGACGTTGTTTCCATACGGCCTCGAGGCGTTTGCAGAGAGTGTGGAAGGGTAAGGCGTTGGCTTTGGTGTAGGACGGTTCGGGGGGTTGGTAGGTGTCGAGGGTGGGGATGATGAGGGGGGTTTCGTCGGTGGAGGAGGCGTCGTCGTCGGTTGTATCGTCGTCGTTTGGGTTTCGGTAGACGGTGTCTTTGGTGGCAGTTTGAGTATCGCGAGTGGGATCATTGGAGGATTTCTTGCAGTCTTTGTCGCATGATTTGAAGGAATCATTATTCGAGATGCTCGTTTTCGATTCCATTGCATGGCCATTGTGTTTTTGGAATTCCTCGTTTTGTTCGAAAGCATTCTCCATCAAATAATGACTCCTTCGTTTCGAAGAATTCATTGCCTCTACAAAATCTGATTCGGACGGATTCCAAGACCGAAGAGAAGCAGAATTATCCATGCTATTTCCTTGCGGCTGCTTTTTATCGCTGCTCGAAGAAGTTGGTTGTTGCGGTCCACGAAACCTGGCATTGGTCCCATCCAAAGCCGGATGCACTAAATCATTTCCCAGATTGCACGCGTCAGAATCGACACAGTCGCTCTCATGACACGACGAACGAGAGAGACGCGTTGAATTTTTAGCCAGTAATGAGGAGAATCCTTCGGATTTGACGGGACTCGGATCCATGGTTATTCGTCAGAATTTTGACTAAACCGACGATGGATCATGTTGTTGTATCGTTGGCAAAGAGTGACGGCGGATCCTGCGCAGGCAGGCCTTGATCAAGCCGGGGCTCCGGCGAGTTGTTGATGTTGAGTGGCAGTAGGTGGCAGTACAATAGAGGGAGAATAGAGGGGTTGTCAATATGTTTTTTACGAATGTCTGCAGATACTGACGCGATCATGAAGTTTGTTTCTAATAAGGCCATGATGTGTCCACGCAACTTCAGTACTTTCGTATCTCTTGATTGTCCTGTCCGTTGTCCGGGTGTGCACCCCAGGGAAATCGAGATTCGTGGTGCGAAATACCGAGTTCGTGTAAATTGTGTGACGTCATGCAAACCTATCACAGCAGCATCTATCAATCGTTCGCATTATGACGCTGAATGCACGCTGGTGGATCGCGATAACGTTAGATCAATTTGGCATAATAAAACGTTACGTCAGCGATTGGTTGATGCAGTGATTGAGAAGGTCGTGGAAGCAAACAGAAGGGTCTTTTTTTTGGGGTCTGGAAAAATTTGAGATGGACGGGTGGAGTCGGAGCCGTGCAACTTAATTTTGTGCAGACCCCCGAAAACAGATACTCATAACCCATTTTTGGCTTTGGGTCTGCAAAATAATTAGTTGCGTGGACATTCCATGGAGACTGACAAGCGTCTGTCCATCACCACGAATTAATGTGCCCACTGGAGGGCGCGTGTTTTGAGTCTGCGCCCTCGATTATTCCTGAGCCAAATACAGTCCATCACCGACCTCCATCACCCCACCATCGTTGTATCTGTTGTACCATGCCATAACATATTACATTCGCAACAATGAGTTCACATACTCCTGAGGACCATGATTACACCCAGAAAATAGCAGCTGCCTACGATGCATCCCTTCAAATAACAGGTGCAAATGTTGCCTTTGACCCCTCCAAAGGCATCGTCCCGACACGCATTATGGGCAAAGTACGTGATCGATATGACCTCGGATCGAAGCTAGCCTTGGTGACAACTGACAGACAGTCAGGGTTTGATCGTATGCTTGCTGTAGTACCTTTCAAAGGACAGGTTTTGAACCTCACGAGTGCATATTGGTTTGAGTTGACAAAAGATATCGTCCCAAACCATTTGTTGGCAGTGCCTCATCCAAACGTCAGCATCGTCAAGAAGTGCACGCCGTTCCCAATCGAATTTGTCGTTCGGTGAGTAGAACTGAACACTTTGTTCCTTTCAATATCTTTTATGGATGACGAGACCCGTCTTAAATGTTGTCGCTGCAGCTCCTACATGACTGGATCGACGTCGACGTCTATTTGGAAGTATTATCAGGACGGAGTGCGAAAATATTGCGGACATGATCTCCCGGATGTGAGTAGTACAATTGCCAGGGTCTTCCCCCGCAAATGTTGTCTTATTTTTTAGTTTCGTCACAATGCTCTAAAACTTCACTCTTGCCGACTCTATAATTCGGTGATCGTTTGACTGTACTATCACCGGCACAAAGGGTATGAAGAAAAATGAAAAGCTATCTAAAACAATCCTCACTCCTACAACAAAGGAAGAGAAACATGATCGCCCCATTTCTGAGTCTGAAATTATAGCCGAGGGATGGATGAGCAAAGAGGATTTCGATTTTTGCGCAAAGGCTGCACTCGCAGTGTTTGCGAAGGGACAGGAGATCGCTGCGGAGCGTGGTCTCATTCTTGTAGATACTAAATATGAATTTGGAAAGGATGCGGATGGCGTCATCAACTTGATTGACGAAGTTAATACTCCTGATTCTTCTCGCTATTGGCTTGCGGAGTCGTATGAGGAAAGAATCGCTGCGGGGCAGGAGCCAGAAAATATTGACAAGGAGTTTCTGCGACTGTGGTTTCGTGACAATTGTGATCCATACAAAGATGAAGTTCTTCCCGACGCACCAAAAGATTTAGTTGTGGAACTATCTCGTCGGTATATTAAGTTGTATGAAACTATAACCGGCAATGATTTTGAATTTCAGGATGCGGCCGAGAGTGCAATCGCTGAGGCCATTCACAAAAGCGCGTGATCGAGGCAGGACCAGGGACACAACATTGTTAAAACATAAAGAAGCAAAACGCACCTCTGTCAAGTAAAAAGCAACCTGAAGCGAACTTTTTTTAAGAAACTCTAATTAAATTTACGATTAAAACCCTGCCATCTGTCAACTGCATTCATTTGCTGCTGCTTTGTATATGGTGCTGCTCGAACGTCACCATCTTTACCAAATAACCAGATGACTAAGTTGTATCTCATCCCCGACCTTTTAGCAGTGCTACTACTTGAATCTTTAGGTTCTGTAACAGGCAAGATAGGGATTGACCCATGTCTGTGCGCGCCTAGATGAATGATTGCCATCCCCGGAGAAAATTTTACGTATGATGTCTTTTTGCCAGACGACTCGATCCTCACAGTGTCTAAAAACTTGTTCTCCATGTCAGATTCAGTTAAGTCACGAAAGAAAACGTCGGACCCGTCATAATGTTCGCCTGGAAGATTTAAATTGATATTCATCGTAATAACTGATGCGTCGCGATGTTCCTTCAATTTCACATCACTCTTACGCGAGTATCCCTTTTCGTTGATTTCACTTCCATCGTATATGATCGTGAATGCAAAATACTCAATATCGTCGTTACACCCAACATATTCTTTAAAAAGCATTCTACCTACTGGGCGAACTACACGGTTGATGATTTCGTCTTCTAAAAAATCCACGAGGAATTTAACAGGAACAGCACCATTGACTTCGCGATCTAATATGAACCCATTCCTGTTCATTCCATTCGGTCTTCGCATCGGAATGCCTGACGCTACCGCGTTATCAAGAACGTCCCGAATGAGGAACACACCAGATGGAGTGAGCAACTGAGTAGCATATACTCCGAATGGCAGAAATCGAACTTCATTGTCAGGATATTGATACGAATTGCTCCAATGCGATCGTACAGTAGCCTCAGTCTCGTCAGAAGGGTATGCGAAGGCTTTCTCTATTGCTTCTGATAATCATGAATTTATCCAAGTTTCGGATCCTCTCAATTGTGACAACACTGCGTCTTTATTGTACGTTGAACTCTCCCATTCTTCCCATGCATCATGTAGTAACAATCCATTATCTTCCCAGAAGGAAGCGTGCTCATACTCGGCATTTTCCACGTGCACGGCAGGGAGCACTGTAAGCATACGAGCACGTGTCAATGGCGAAGATAATCCTAACAGCTTTCGTGATGCATTGGCATCGACGATGATTTTGGTCGCGATCGCCCCGCCCAAAAATGCACACGAGGTATAATAATTCTTAATCATCTCTGAACCAATGTTTGTATCAATGCCATTTTTACTGATAACATCAGTCTGTGAAAAGTTTTACCCGGGTATGTCCCATAATGTTAAAGTAAAAATTACACCTGTGTGATATTTTTTTCACTGGCACACACTCTTACCATGCTATTTTTCCTTCAAAATTTGATACCAGTAGTTAATTGTTGCATCAACTAGAGGTAAAATGTCAGTTATGTTGCCCATCTTTGGCCCTGAAGGTAAGGGAAATGTGCTCAGACTTCTAGGTACCATAATTTTCATAATTAAAGCATATATATGTTGGCCCCCAAATCGGCACCGCTCCAGTTCCAGCACTGGAAACGATTTTGACTCCCGTTCTGGAACTGGAGCCTCGCGGCTCCCGATTTCGCACTGGCCCTCCCAGTTCCGGTTCGGGCAGTCCAGTACTGGAACTGGAGCCAAAA
>JALLPD010001344.1:0-12300 GCA_036940065.1 Cyclotella cf. meneghiniana | reverse complement strand
TTTTTTCTTGGTGGCACACATCTCTGCCCTCCCTGCTGTCTCTGCCCTCCCTACTGTCACTGACATTGCTGCCATTGCTGCCATCACTTCCTTTTCTGCCATTGCTGATGTTGCTGCCATTGCTGCCATTGCTGTCATAGCTGTTATTGCTGCTGTTGATGCACTTGCTCCTTCAAAGCCTTTGCTGCATTGATGCCTTTGCTGCATGGATGCCTTTGCTGCTGTCACTTTTGTTGCTTCTATTGCTGTTGCTGCCCTCCCTGCCATCTCTGCCCTCCCTGATATTGCTTCCATGTTTGCCGTTGCTCCAACCATTGCCACAGTTGAAGCCATGGTTGCTGCCATTGCTCATAGCTATTGCCCGCCCCTGTCTCCTTCCATTGTCGCCAGTTGCCATTGCTGCTGTCACCATCAAGGAAGCCGCCATCACCCATTGCTGCCACCAATGTTTTTGCTGCCACTGTTGCTGCCACTGTCTCTGTGGCTCACCTTCTGTTGCTGTCACCATTTCTGCTGCCATTGCTGTTGTCATCACACATCACTGCCACCTTCCCCATCACTGCCACCATCACTTCAACGGCGGCCATTGCTGCCACCATTGCTGTTGTTGTCATGCATTGCTGCCGCTATCGCTTTTGCTGCCGCTGTCACAGTGGCTGTCACCTTTGCTGTCGTCTGTCTCTGCCTTTATTGCCATGGATGTCACCTTTGTCATTGCTGCCACATTTGCTGTCACTGAAGCTGCAGTTATCCCCCCCTGCATTTATACATACTTAACCATGGTAAGAAAAACAACAATCAACCTATGTGAGTATTTGTGGCTGAATTTCAATCATAAACTAGACTAATAAAGCAAGGTTATTAATTTTCTACAAGTCAATTTACTAGTTTATTTCAACTTAGTTAATTGATTGAGTTAATTAATTGAACTATTAAATTAATTGATTAATGAATCCATGTTCAGGTGGCATTGGGTTTGGCACTTATTTGTTTTGCCAGCTGATGAGTTTGGTGGCTATCGGGTTCAGCGGCAACGGCTATGGCCAAGGGCTGTGGGTTAAACCAGCTGCCAAAGGGGTGGTTGGGATGGAGATTGGAGCTCACAGCTTATATTAATTACTAGTTATGACTTAGAGAAAAATAACTTGGTGAAATTTTTTCGTCATCCCGGTTATATTTGTTTTTGTTAGACCTTCAATCAGATAGTTTTTTACTTGTTATTCTATAGAGTATTTTCTACACTAAGTAGGTAGATAATATGATGGCACATGTTTTGAGACTTTCTCTCTCTGTGCCAGATTTGTATGTACTGCCTAAGCTGTAACTCATTTGTATTCAGGAATTACTTAAACCACTTGTGCACCAAAAAGTGCACAAATATTAAGGATTACGACATAATTTGTGTAAATTTACACAAATTTCCCGCCAAACAGAAATCGTGGGCCAAAAAATGATACCCACAACTCAAATACACATATTGTGTAATTTGCACATTTCTGTAACTAAAACACATAATCACAAAAAACAAAAAATATTCCCCTTTTTATCCATCGACCTCTTTTTTTACCCAACTTGCTTATATCTAAGGTAGCCCCCTGTTACGTCCTGAGTACCCAGACCTCTTGACAGCATGAAGAGAGAACGGGACTAGAAATAATGTGTAAAAGTGATTTGTGATTTGTGATTTGTGATTTGTGACTTGCTTGAAGAGGGATCCTTGTCGAGCAGATTTGTGCAATTTTTCCATATTTGTTTCAAATTTTACACAAAAAATGTGCATTTAGAAGCGACCTGAATTCATTTTGTCGTCTGAATCAAATTTTGTCCATCATCCTCCACCTATTACTAGTAGTGCGCTAACAAAATATTCAATAATTTATATCTCACTCAATTTTTGGAATTATTACATGATTCTTAGTGATTCTTGTAGGGCTTGACAAGATCTATCCAAATATGCAATAAAATTAGTTGTATTCCATCACCCTTATAGAATTTTTCGATCGCAGTCTCCCATCACCTACCATCACTCATCACCCATCACCCTCACCCACCCATCACTGTCTCTCAACAAGACATCAAAACTGGTGTGCCGACCTTAACTCACTCCCCAATGCACCAAAACAACGCTACCATTGTTCCCTGTTGCCCCAACGAGTTTGCTGGCCTTTGATCATGAGGAGAGAGCAGCAACCGCCTTTGCCATCAATGTTGACGAGGCATTGATAATGAATTTACATCGATTCAGCTGCAGTGAAGGTAGACAATTAAATATTACATAATAACAGGTCATCTGGGACTATTTTTACTAGTAGCTTGCTAGTGGGAATGTATGTGGGACTTACTTTACCAGTGATTAGTTAGCAAAATGAGTTTTTGAATCCCACAAAAAAAACACTAACAAACCGCTAGATGACAAAATGTTCAGGTAGGCATGGACAAAAGCTGGAGAATCTGAAAACTTTGATGGGCCATATCTACACAACTATTAGGAGTTAGGTCACATGTGACATGTCAGATTTATCAGGGAACATGAGAGGAGTCCAAAAATGCAATAAAAAGGAGCAAAGAACATCTAATGTGACAGCTAATAATTTATAGGTGGATCTCTGATGAAACAGGCAGGTCTCTTCTAGAGGATGTAAACAAAACATCATCCATAGATGAGGAATTGGACGAGGATGAATGGCTTGATTGTTTGCTGCTGTCGCTGTTGCTATTGCTGCCATAAAGTGGATAAAGTGGGATATAAAGAGGGCGTAAAGCGGCGTTGAGGATATTGGCAGCGCTGGCGGAGATGTTCATGGCCGGAAAAATGATGAGGTGACAATGCTGCAAAAAGTGGGGGGAAATACGGATATCCGTTTTCAACTTAGAACATCATCCGTTTTGGTCGAAACTACGGCGGAAAATTTTCATCCGTATCCATCATTTTTTTGCTTTTGAGCTTATAACCTGTTATAAAATGGATTACAGGTCTACAAAACCATGAATTTCCAAAATTTTTTGTTCCCTAATGTTCACAGACTGCTTTTCATCACGGAAAACGGATAAGGAATTTACAAAACCACAGTGTCAATAAGTTAAAGCAAGGGCAAAATCAAGGTCAGATGGGACAGCAGCAGAATCAACAACAAGGAAGCCCCAACACCCCCCAAAGACAAAGTTCAAACAACCGTCGGAACCAAAAAGACCGGACAAACAGGAGCTTCCAAAGACAAGAGGAGGAATGGAAGAAGGTACCACCCAAAAATGAACCAAAGCAAAAGCAAGTGGACACCAAGACATTCAACTGGTGCATCCACCGCATGAAATGGGTGATACACAAGCCAGAAGACTGCTACATTGGCAAGAAAAATGTAAGCAACCAGGGCAGCAACAACACAAACTAAAGCAACAAGCCACAGAGCACAGCAAACCAAGCAACTTAGAGCTTTTGACACAACTAGCCCTGCAATCAATTGATGAATGATGATGCACCCTGGCATGGCTAGCCTTGGCTTTCTAGCCATGGCCAAGCCAACCATTGTTTCACTTATCCAAGCCATTTTTTACTTACCTTCCTGTGTGTCATTTACATCCTACTCACCTCTGCCTGCCAATTTTGCCATTTCATTGAGGCCCATGCCTCAAGCACTTGCCATCTCCACTGCAAGCTTCTGTGAATCAAGCCATTACCTGCAAGAACCAAGGAAAGATCGGGCAAAAAGAAAAGATTTTGTGAGAAGATAAAGATAAAGAAAGAAAAATGTCAATACAAATAACAGTTAGCATGGGCCACCTTCCAGGTTGGTTGTCATACAGAAAGAGCCATCCGCATTACTCACCTCCAACTCCTACCATGCTCTACCGGAATCCTCATCATAAGAAAGAAAACAAAATCAAACCTGGACATACTGAGATCAATTATTTGGTATATGAATCACATCTCAATCAAGACTCACCTTACCTTGCCCGATATGACACTGACTCCTTCCGCATCAGTAAGCACACTCTCTGTACTGACAACCTTTCAGGAAACGAAGACCACTTCAAAGACTTGCAACTTTACAAGGGAAAGAACGTTACAGGAATTTCAGGGGGGTTTAGAAACTGCAAGAGAAGGCACCTTTGTCTTCAACATCCAGCCGGATGATGGGATCATTGACACCGTCAGAATTCCAAGGAGTCTCTATGTTCCTGGCATCAAGTTACCACTCTTATCCCCTCAGCGCTGGGCTGAAACTTCCAAAGACACCACACCTTTGAAATTTGGGACAAAAATAGAAGCAGATGAGGAGGGTTGCACAGTGCTGTGGAAACATCAAACAAGAAATAAAAGGATCCTCCATGATCCACTTACCAATAAACCAATTTTCGGACAGCCCCAAGGACCCTGCAATACCAGCTCTTGAAGCCACATTCATGGCTTGTGATGCCTCCCATCACCGGAATCACCTTCCCACTATCTCAATAGGCTTCAAGGCGCCACCAACCTTGATCCTGCAGAGTTTGCTGCTGATGAAGACATCAACAGACCTGAGAAAGGGAGCAAGGAAAGTGAGGGAGCTCAAGTAAGGGAACACAACACACAAGAAGACCGGATTGTCTCTCTTACCTTTTTGCCAGCTTGCAACGTCAGCAGTCATGAGCTCCTTGAGCTCAGCAGATCAGCATATGACAACCAAGCCAAGCTCATGCGCTGACACTGACGTCTAGGCCACAAAACATTTGAAAAGTTGAAACAGTTGGCAAGAAATGGCAAGATACCAAAGAAGCTGGCAAAAATGACACCACCACAACATGCTGGCTGACTTTTCAGTGCCATGACCAAAGTGCACAACAAGTCCAAGGCAAGTTTTCTTGGTAAACCAGATGAAATCAACACAGACAGGTTTAGTTGCCCAGCTCAAGGGCAAGCTGACAGCTCAATGCTACAAAGCAGCCACCATCTTTGTTGACTGATTCTCCGGCCTCCGTTACATGCAAATGATGACCAATACCTCCAGCAATGAAACTATCAAAGCAAAGCAAGCTGTTGAGCAATTTGCCACCAACCATTCTGTCACCATCTAACACTACCATGCCAACAATGGCCGATTTGCCAACAATGCGTTCATCAGCCACTGCTCACACTGGAAACACCGGCTCACCTACTGTGGGGTCATTGCCCACTTCCAAAATGGTTGGACTGAAAGAGCCATCAGAGACATCACAGAAGGAGGAAAGAAACAGCTCTTGCATGTCATGGAAAGATGGCCACAAGTGGTAGATTTGGCATTATGGCCATATGCACTACATTGTGCTGTGAATATTTTTAACACTGCTCCTGTTTTGCCTGATAGGTTTTCAAGATTGTCATTTTCTGGATCCCCAATAGGAGTGCGTGCATGACCAACACACCTTTGCATGTTTGGTATTTGCTCTTCAAAACAGCCTAGCATCAGGCAATACAATGCCATGCTGGTCTCCACATGCGTGTCTTCACCTCAATCTAGGCCCAAGCCCATTTCATGCAGGCAATGTTTACTTGGTTCTAAATCTCATGGCTGGACTTGTATTACCACAATACCACTGCAGATTTGATGACTTCTTTGAAACTGCAAAACTAAATGGGCCTGATGTCACAACATCAGCTACTTCTAGACATTTAAAAGGCTTCCGCTGCCCAGAAGGGACTCCTACTGCCCCCAAACCTCAAGGAATCATAGGCAATGTGGTAATCCCACCAACAGAACCAAAAGAAACCGTACAGAACAATCCCTTTGATTTCATGCAGGAATTTGAGCCAAACGAAGACATCAATATTCCTCATGATATACCAACCAATCCCATGCAGGATTATGAGGGAGCTACTCCCAATAATGCAGTCTTACCTGATGCCGGCACAAGTTCACTTGGCAGACAATGTAAATTTCAAGGGCAATGGCTGAGTCCATGTCTCAACGGAATTTTTATGGCAATAGCAACATGTACTACATGGCCACCCCAGGGATTTCTGACTGACAAACCAAAGCAGACCTCTTTCACAATTTGCATTAAGAACTTCAAGAACACATGAGAAACCCTATCGCTTTTCATGCAGAGATGATGGGTGACATCATGTACTACCTTCAAGCTATCAGGCCACCTGATTCACAAGAATTTGTAAAGGCTGTCATAAATGAAGTTGAAGATCATGTGAAGAACAACCATTGGGATTGGGAGCTAGTGAAAAGGGACCAAGTTCCATCTGACATGGACATTCTTCCAGCAATATGGGATATGAAATAACAAAATCTCATGACCAACAAGATCAAGAGTCATAATGCTAGATTGAACATATATGGTGGAAAACAAGTCTATGGTACCAACTTTTATGAAACCTATGCCCCAGTTGTCACATGGTTTGCAATATGATTCATGATTGTCCTAGCTATCTTCCTAGGATGGGCGATTGGACAGATAGACTTCATACAAGCCTATGCTCCAGCACCAATCAAATGTGACATGTATATGAAACTCCCACCTGGTATTGAGACAAAGCATGGGAACTCCAAGGACTACATACTAAGACTCCTTGCAAATCTTTACGGACAAAAACAAGCTGGTCATGTTTGGAATCAGTACATAACTAACAAGCTGTGTGACATTGGTTTTCAACAGTCACAAATTGACTAGTGTGTATTCTACCGTGATGCCATCACCTTTAGCGTATACATGAATGATGGTCTATTCTTTGGAAACAATGATGACATGCGTATGCTCATCAGCAGACAGCTTAAGAAGGCAGGCCTCAACATGGAAGATCAAGGCCATCAAGCTGACTGTGTTAGACTCAACATCAAAAACCTAGTGATGGAACGTGCAAATTTACCCATTGCACTCTAATAGATGCCATCATTGATGACGAGGACATTGGTAACTCCTACATCAAGTCGCCCCAGCTAAAGTGCCACTCCAGTCACATGCCTTTTGTGATTCACCAAAATTTGATGGGAACTTCAACTATTGTTCAGCTGTGGGCAAGTTGATTTATCTGGGCCAAACAACTAGGCCCAATATACTGTATGCAGTTCATCAAGTCACCAAGTACTCCACCAATCCTAGACTAGAACACAGAGAGGCAATACTTTATTTTGTCAAGTATTTAAAGGCAACACATCACATTGGACTTCGCTTCAAGCCAGATGCTTCTAAAGGCTTTCAATGTTACTGTGACATGGATTTTGTTGGAAATGGAACAAGGAGTTTATGGTGAAAGACCCTAGCACCGCCAAATATAGGAGTGGCTGGATTGTATTTTACGCAGCCTGAACTATCATATGGGCCACCAAGTTACAGTCACAAGTTGCACTTTCTGCAACTGAAGCCGAATACATAGCCTTGTCTATGGCCCATCGTGATGTCATTTCCCTCATGGAACTCATCAAGGAAATGAATACGTGCAAATTTGACATAGTCAATATGCAGCCCTCCATGTACTGCAAAGTCTTTGAAGACAACTCTGGTGTGCTTGAACTGGCCAGGCTTCCAAGACTCCGTCTGCATACCAAGCACATTAATGTATGCTTCCATCACTTCAGAGAGCACGTGTAGAACAAAATCCCTCCTGTTGACATGAAAGATCAGATAGCAAACACTCTTACTACAGCCCTCGCCAAAAAATTTGTTTGCCATCGAAAGCATTTATCTGGGCCATTATACATTATGCCTCACACAAGGATCATAGGGCGAGAGAGTGTTAGATTAAGTGTACCATACAGTACACATATTGGGTATTTCCTTGTCTACGACAGGCAGAACTGGTGATTTTACCAAAGAAATCTCCACTTTTTGCAGAATGAAAACTATGGAAATCTAAGAAACTCCACAAGACTAAAATTAGAGACTCTCAGAGACTCTAAGATTCACACTGACATAAAGAGAACTCTACAGAGTCACATTGCGGGATAACTACATTTGTATCACTACTACAAAACAGCTATTTCAAGCTCACAATTTCTAAAACTAATTGTCCATTAACCTCCTTTTATTGCCTACAGGGGATGCCCTCTTCTAGCAAGTCAAAAACCCCTAATTATTGAGAAATACAACAATAACATCTAAGGATGCCGTGTGCTAAAGTGACATCATTTTGACCAAGACATCAGGTATTGAAGGGTATGTTTGATACAGGGAACTTGCAAAAACTTTGGATATTTTGGAATTAAAACTCAGCAAAGTTACAACTGGTAAAATTTTGACGACTTGCACAACTCAATGACTTAGACGACCAAAGTGACAAATCATGAATCAATTGACAACATGACAGTCATCAAAATGTAGTCACTTATGACCTGGTGACAACCGACTTAGTTGTCAGTGGAGACCTGGTTCAATGAACACCCAGTCACAACCCACTTAGTCCCACTTAGTTGTCAGTGATTACCTGGTGATGACCCGCTTAGTCTAAAGGAATGACCTGATGACATCCCACTTAGTCATAAGGAATGACCTGATGACTACCCTAACCGATGACTCAGCTGCTGAAGGGCAAGAAATTGAGGGAAGTGGGAAGTTTCGGATATGTAAAGCGAATAGAATGCATGGATTGCGTGCACTACCATTACACACAAAAAACAGTACTCATTACTTACACGACCATGTGCACAAAATAAATTCACAATCATGAAGCGACACATCACACAAAAAATCACACACCTGGTACTACACAACATACAGTGGCTGTTGGGCCTCCGCGTCTCCCACATTTCTAGTTTGGAGAATGTTGTCGTGGACACCTTGTCCCGTTTCTCCTCTGAATCCAAGCGTGTTGTTTCCTTCCCCACCCTCCTCCAGACTCAAATGGAGCTCAGTAGTTTTCGTCGATTCCACTCAAATGCCGAGCTAATCTCATGCATTAGGGACGCTCTATAGCAGGGCGTTTGCATCGATCCCACTGCGCTAAACAGGCGGTTACTGATGGATCCCGTAAGAACCACTTCCTTGCCTGGTTCTCCGTCATAGGGCTCCCGGACCCCTGTTGTCCTTCCTCCACCCTCCACGCATGAAATTTCATCTTGGCTTGCTACACGGTGTCATTGATCCATGGAGAAACTATAAAATGCGATGGTTTCTTCATCCGCCATGCCACCCTCATGGGTTACGTCAACCAAGCCATCCAATGTCACATCGATCGCCAACTCCCTTCACCCCGCAAACTACGTCTCACTTATGACAGATGCTGTTCAAAAATACAAACATGTGCCGAATAGGCGTGAAATGATACATGATCCAATGATGCTCAAGATCATCCAGCGCTCTCAGTCTTCTGCCCCAGATAGTCACACCGCTGCCCTCTGCGACTGAATTTTTCTGGGCCGCTGTAATGGCTTTTGCAAGACCAAGTGGTGCAACAACCACCACACCAAATACGCTTGGATTGAGGACCCTCTGTAGTCAGGTCCTGATGCCGTCTCCTTCATTGCTGAGAACTTCTCTTTCTTCGCCAGTGCAGGAGTATGGCTCTCAAACATAGCCGCACTCTCCCTCGACCAAGTGGGCTACTGTACAATTCTTCATTGTGGACAACAGAACAACGACAACTTCCAATCCAATACTTATGGAAAATGTACCTCCAATCCTATCCTATGCTCAGTGGCGGCCATGCTATGCATAGCTCAGCATGCTCTCTGCCTTGCCCTCCCGGCCCTCCATGCAGTTGCTGTACACTCATCCACTGTGACCAGGTCCCGCCAAAAAATCACGGGAACATTCGTTACCGTCTTCCTCCGCTCAGTTGCCCAACATATTTACAAGCTCCCCATACATAGCCCGCAGCTCAAACTGTAGAGCCCTCACTCTATTTGGGTCGAGGCAGCCAATCTCCTCCACCGGGCTCGCTTCTCTGACTCCTTCATCAAGAATCACCTTCATTGGAAAAGCAACTCTTTCCTCATGTACCTGCAGAACACATTTCATACCGCTGATCAGCACTCCAAAGCTCTCAACCTTGATATGCCTCCTCCCTCCATTGCCGACTTCCAGCCTTTGGAACCCCATGAGGATGCCCTTATGGCATTGGCTGTTTAACTATGTAACACGCTTGGTTAGTTAATGCCATCTCTCACCCCTTCTCCTTTATACCAATAGTCACTCAATAATCTCTCTCTTTTTATTTATATTTTTTTGTTGCTCGTCCCTCATGGGCACTCCCTCTCATGGTCTACCTACCACATCGCATTTGTGCCATAGTTCCACTCCACCCATACCTACACTTTGGCTGTTGCCCTCTCTTCCATAGTGGAGCATCCATGGGCACTAGCGAGGAGCTAGGTTAGTGTGTAGTAGGTTCTGGCTGGGTACACTTTGTATGGTCTTTGTACTCACAACCCAGTTATTTAGGGACATCGTTCCACTACCAGCATACTTCTCTACCTAATAGAGACATACCGTAGCTACTAGGGGTCCTCTCCCTACCTTACCTACCTCACATCTCCCCACACAGGTACATACTCATTAGCAAGGACCAAGGCGTCGTGTGGTTATTCTGCTAGCAGAATATCCTTGATAGACTTAGGAAAGAGCGGAACAGTTCGTAGCTGTACCACCTACACCCTTTCTATGCCCGTCACAGGGCATAGCCCTAAACAACCCAGTTACGGGTACCATGACCCTCACAAAGCAACGAGGTGAAAGAAGTCAGTCTGGCCTTACCCTCCCTACCCCCACATCATCTGTTCCCGGTGCGTCACTCTCCACCTCCCGCATATCAGGTGTGGTGACCTCTTCTGTCGAAGGCTCCTCTGAGAGACAAACCACCACAATCCTCTTTTAGATCAATTCATCAATTGAACATCTTTGTTGATTTTATCCTCCAAAAAAAAATTTCCCACCCACCGTCCCCGGCACTAGCAACAAGCTAGGTTCGTGTGTAGTAGGTTCTGGCTGGGTACACTCCATATGGTCTTTATACTCATAACCCAGTTATTTAGGGACATCATTCCACTACCAGCTTACTTCTCTACCTAATAGAGACATACCGTAGCTATCAGTGGTCCTCTCCCTACCTTACCTACCTCACATCTCCCCACACAGGTACATACTCATCAACAAGACCCAAGGCACCGCTTGGTTATTCTGCTAGCAGAATAGAAATTATAAGCTTAATTCTATTGATTCAAAATGGGGATTGCCAACTGGTGATCCTCATGCTTTTATCATGCAAACTTCATGATGAGTGAAATGTCAGCTCTTACAGAGTTTGGCTGCAAATTAAATCAGTTGCAAGACTGACTATTTTTCAACTGTTGCAACTGATGGTGAAATTTTACTATTCAAGAAGCTATCTTATTGTTGTATATGAGTTTCTGGATGGACATACTGAATAAGTATGAGTCTGGAATATTATATTTCTCAAAAGGTTATCGCCGGTTATTTTGAATACTTCCCCTGTATTGTACAAAGGGAGTAGGACAGTGCTTGTGTCCTGTTCATGGGCCCAGGACTGGCTGAAAGTCCCAGAGAGCATCCTTGGCTCATGTCACCAAGGTGATGGACATGAGATTTTACTGGTTAAAGAACAGGGAAGCACAAAAACAATTCAGAATTTACTTGCAGGCTGGTAAATTATTTTGAGGGGATTACTTTATGAAGCACCAGCTGACCATACATCATCAGGCAATGCAATGACAAATACTCACACCTTGGCGGGTGGTAGAAATGTTGAGGACAAAATTAGGTAGCATGAGAAAGGCAGTGAGTAGCTCTTTTGCAATGGTTTGTTAGAAATATCCTACCCCAGACACTTACCTGTAAGATATTTCTATGATGACATCATAGGTATCCTATATTGCTAGCAGTTCTTGGTGACCAAATGTCCGTTGGTTGTCATTTGGTGGCCCCCTGGCATCAGAACAGCACCATGATTAGATTCACCTCATAAAATAGCTGAACTTCCTGAAATTACGGTGCATCTAGCAATAGACACACTTTACAAAATCTCACCATTTTTACTGACATTTCCATTTTTGAGCCCTTAAACCCTTTGTTTTTGCCTAAATGCACTGGGAATAGATTTGCCTTTGCAAGACCAATCCATCCATATGTTGGGCTCCTTGTAGTTCCTCTTGGTTCAAATGCTGTTGGTAGTCATTGCTCAACTCACAACACATCACCTTGCTTTTGTGGTGGGCTTACATAGTATGGCATAGTAGTGCATAATTTTTTAATGAAAATGTTGTTTGCACCTCTCTGACGTAAGCCGTTTTGTAGTAAAAATATTAAGTAGAATTGGCTAAGTAAACCATTTACTTCAGTGATGAAAAAGAAATTATGAGTTAAGTTCTAGTGATTACAAATGAG
>JALLPD010001343.1:0-12302 GCA_036940065.1 Cyclotella cf. meneghiniana | reverse complement strand
CGATGTGGAACACGTCGCACAACAGAGCAGATGGATACAATGAAAAGGCCAGATTGCGACACGTGGAACTCGTGGTTGCAAGGATTCTGCGCGGGAGGAACAGAACCGCTATCGAGCGGTTGAGAGGGACCGAATAGATGTAGCCACTCTTCTAAATTTACTGCGTGTTAACTAGAATTCAATCGCTACATCATTGTACTGTTTTGTCTCAGCGTGACGGCAGGTTCCTATGATTGTATATCAACAGGCAGTGCAGGCAAACAATGATGCCATTGCAAGGCTCAGGATGGCTTTTCCTTTGTCTAAACATCAACATGAGATCGATGCGTCGTGCACCACAAGGTACCCACAGGGGGTTGTGCATGAAGTGATCAGGCGATTAAAAGCAGAAGTTATTCCAGCAAGGGAAATGGCAGCATCAGTGCTCCAAATGGAGCTCAATTTAATAAAAATAAAATAGACGGATGATCCTCAAACAATCGATGACAAGTTCAATGAGCTGACTAGGTTATACACAGCATCAGGCAGTGTGCTTATAGTAGTCATAAAAATACACAACTGACAAAATCATGCCATCACTGTACTCTGGGTGCATAAATACAGCAAACCAGCAGGCTCAAGGCAAGGCAATGGTGAAGACATTCAACAATCTTGTTTTAACAATGCAGATATCAACGACAATTGGAATTCTGCTGACATTCAACATGGTTGCAGTGGAGTGCTCATACAAGCAGCTCTTACATGCATTGCAGGTGTGCTTTCAGCTACTGTTGTTGTATTTCTCAAGAATAAAGGGGTTTTGGCTGGCTAGGAAGGGCGTTCTCTAACATACACAGTAGGCAAAATGTAGAAAATAGGTTTAACACAAATGGGCTCCTAGAAATTGTGTGCTTAAAATAATTAGTTCATAATAGTAATAAAAATATAGTGTATTAAAGAAAGTGACTCTTTGGAGTTCTTTTTATGTCTGAATGACTCTTGGAGCCTCTGAGAGTCTCTAATTTAAGTCTTGCAGCGTTTTGTAGATTTCCATAAATTTTGATCTGGGAAAAGTGGAGACATAAAAACCCAGGTAATGCCTAAATAATGGCCGTAGGTAATAGAACCTAAAATAAAGGACCCATTCAATCACTATATTCCAACACTCCCTCTCTAAGATCCTTGTGAAAGGCATAATGTATCATTGCCCTCACATATATATTCGATGACAAACAAAGGTATTTTGAGCAAAGTCTTTAGTGAGACTGTTGGCTATCTGATCTTTCATATCAACGGGAAAGATTTTGATTAAGCCTTTCCACACATGAGCTCTGAAGTGATGGTAGCACACAATGCTGTGCTTGCTCTATGGGCAGAGTCTCGGAACCTTGCAAGTCAAGTTCACCAGAGTTATCATCAAAACTTTGAAGTATATTTAGGGCTGCATATTGACTATGTTGAATTTATGATCTCTCATTTCCTTGATGAGTTCCATGAGGGGAATGATGTCACAAAGGGCCATAGACATGGCTATGTACTCAGCTTCAGTTGTAGAATGTGCAACTTGTGACTGCAACNGCAGGCTGCATAAAATACGATCCAGGCACTCCTAGATTTGGCAGTGCTAGGATCAGCTGCTGCAAACTCTCTGTTCCATTGTCCAGCAAAATCCGTATCACAGTAGCATTGAAAGCCTTTCGAAGCATCTTGCTCAAAGCGGAGTCTGATGTGTCGTATTGCTGTCAGTATTTGACAATAAAAACAATTGCCTTTACATCTTCTAGTCTAGGGTAAGCAGAGTAATTGGTAACTTGATGGACTGCATGCAGTCCATCGGGCCTTGTAGTTTGGCGTAGATAGTTCAAGTTGCCCACAGCTGAGCAATAGTTGAAGTTCCCATCAAACTTTGGTGGATCACAAAAGGCATGTAGCTGGAATGACACTTTAGCTAGGACTGGCTTGGTGTAGGAGTTGCCAATGTCCACGTCATTGATGATTGCATCTATTAGAGCAAGTGGGTAAAATTGTAAGTTCCATCACAAGTCTTGTTGATGCTATCTCCAACATAGTCAGTTGAATGGTCTTGATCTTCATTGTTGAGGCCTGAGGTTGATTATGAGTGTGAGAATAAAGTCACAGTTGCCAAAGAACAGACCATCATCCACGTATACAATGAAGATGATGTCATTATGGTAGAACATGCATTCATCAATTAGTGATTGTCAAAAACCAATGTAATGTAGCTTATCAGTCAGGTACTGATTCAAAATGTGACCCGCTTGTTTTTTGTCCATAGAGGTTTGCAAGGAGTTTCAACATGTAATCCTTGGAGTTCTCATGTTTAGTCTCAATACCAGATGGGGGTTCCATGTACATGTAGATCTGATTGGTGCTTGGGCATAAGCTTGTACAAAGTCTATCTGTCACATTGCCCATCCTAGGAAGATAACTAGGACAGTCATGAATCGTTTGCAAATCATGTCACAACTGGAGCATAGATTTCATAGTAGTTAGCACTGTAGACTCG
Source organism: Cyclotella cf. meneghiniana (assembly GCA_036940065.1). NCBI lineage: Eukaryota > Bacillariophyta > Thalassiosirophyceae > Thalassiosirales > Thalassiosiraceae > Cyclotella > Cyclotella cf. meneghiniana. Next base: position 9,796 of record JALLPD010001343.1, on the reverse strand, counting down.
TTTGCCACCATGTATGTTGAACCTAGCATTGTGACTCTTGACCCCATTGGTCGTGAGATTCAGTTTGCGGTGCATAGCCCATATTTCCGGAAGAATGTCTGTGTCTGGTGAGACCTGGCCCCTCTTTATTAGCTCCCAGTGGCTGTTCTTGACGTGAGCTTCAACTTAATTCATTACAGCTTTTACAAATTCACATGCGTCAGGCTGCTTGATTGCTTGATGGAAGTACATGATGACACCCATCATCTCTGCATGAAACAAATAGGATTCTTTATTTGTTTTTGAAGTTTAAAATGAGAATTGTGAAAGAGGTCAGCTTTCATTTGTTTATTGATAGTTCCTTGGGCGGACATATAGTACATGTTTCTGTTGCCGTAAAAATCATGCTGTGTCACTGATGTGGCCATTGCCCTTGACATCTTGCACTGCCATCCACGTGAGCTTGTACCAGCATCCGTGATTGCTTGATTGATGGGAGTGTCTGAATCCTGCGTGGGAGTATGTGGCAAATTGGCAATATCATTCTCATCCTTGTTTGGCTTAAAATCCTGCACAAACTTAATGGGATTGTACTGTGCAGTGTCTGACTGCTTGTGATGTGTAATCAGTATGTCAATTTTGGTTCCTGATGGTTCCGGAGTGGAAGGAGTGCCATCTGCTCTAAACAATCATGCCATGCGTTTCCATGCTGCTGATGTCACAACATCGGGCCTGTTATATTGTATGGTCTCAAAGAAGCAGTGCCAATGGTATTGTGGTGACACAAGGCCAGTCATGAGGTTCAATATCAGATGAACATTCTGTCATGAAATGGACTTGTGCCTAGATTGAGTCCCAGTCATGCTTGTGGTGACCATATAGGTGCACTATTGCCTCTGGCTAAAGAATTCTGAAGGGCAAAGACCAGGCATGCAAAGGTATGCTGATTCTTCATATGTGAGCCTACTTGAATGCCCAAGAAGAGTTCAAGTCATGTAATGCCATTTTGGAGATGGGCGTTTATGTCACAGTAGGTGAGTTGTTATTGCCGGGAGGAACAGTCATTGACAAAGGCATTGTCCACGATGCGGCCATTTTCTTCATGATAGTGTTTGATTCTGACAGTGAATTGTTTGAAAGCTAGTTTGGCCTTGATGGTCTCATTGCTGGAAGTTTTTGTTATCATGTGAATGTAACGGAGGCTCAAAAAATGTCTAAACAGATGATTGCTTCCTTGTATCACTGTGTTGTCAGTTTGCCAATGAGTTGGGCAACAAAACCTGGCTGAGTTGAGATAATTTGATACACTGAAACAACTTGCCCAGGTCTGCTTGTCTTGAACACTTGTATGGTTCCCTTTGTTTGCGATGACACTTTTGTCATGGCACCAAAAAGACAACCAGTGCATCATGTCATTGTTGTCTTGACCAGATTTTTTGGTATCTCCCCATTCTTTGCCATTTCTTTTAATTAATTGAATTGCAGGTGACCAAGTCAGCAGTGCCATTGCATGAGTTTGGCTTGATCACTGTCAGCTTGAGTATTTGATTCGAGAAGTTTGGTTTTGTCAGATGATGGGGTTGATGAGAAGGTGAGAGGTCTGATTCTGTCCTTTTCTTGTTGCTGTTGATGGTACTGCTGTCTGTATGATGTGTTGCTTTCATTGAGCAGTATTGCCCTCTCTACCTCACCATCTCCCTCATTGTTCTTTTCACATACAGGTTGAAGGTCCTCTTCTGCCACAAATTCTGTGGGATCAAAGTCTGTTTGACCTCTGAGACAGTTGAGGTTCAGGTGGTGCAATTCCCTGAACACTTTGACCTGTGCATAATTGCAGGTCTTCAAAATGGTCTTTGTTCCCTGAGAGTGTTTGGGTGCAGAGGGTGTCAATTCTGATTTGGAAGGAGCCAGAGTCAAAGCAGGCCAGGCAAGTTGGTGAGTTCTCCTATATAAACAACTTGTTAGCCATAAGTGTGACTTCAACCTTCTGACTCTCCATTTTGCATTCTCCTTCACATTGTACATGCAAGTGGAGAGGGTGCTGGCTGCCTGCTGGAGTTGGAGGTCAGTTCTTTGAAGGGCTAACTTGACACAACAACCAATCCGTAGGGCAGCATATGCTAATTGGTATGTTAGTATGGGTAGTTTTCTTTTTGTTTCTTCATGTTGTCACAAAAGCACCTTTTCTTTCCAGATCTCTTTCTCATTCTTGTAGGTAAGCAGTGGATTCTTTGAAGTTTGCAATGGAGATGGCATTAACTTGGAGCTTGGCAGTCAAGGTAATGATAAAGTGCCAGATTGAGGTGAACTGTACAAGGACGGTGGAAGGGAAGCTGATCATAACATGGCATGTATTATTGATGCAATGGTGGGTGTGGCCATGGCTAGAAAGCAGAAAGCTAGCCATGCTAGGGCACACCGTCATTCATCAGCAATGTGCAGGGCCAATCTTGCTTTGCTGTGTTGTGCTGTTTGTCAACCTGGTTGCCACTTTGCTTGTTCTTCTTGACAATGTTGCCTTCATTTGGCTTGTGAATTGTCCACTTCATGTGGTGGATGCACCAATGAAATGTTTTGTTCCCACTCGTTTTTGCTTTGGTTGCCTTTTGGAGGAACCTTCTTCCATTTCTCATCTTGTTGCTGAATTGTTTGTTTGACTTGTCCTTTTGGTTCTTGCACCTGTTTCCCCTTGATTTTGACTTTGAATGTTTCTTTTCCTTGGTTGAGTTGGCTTGTTTTGTTGATCCTTTTCCTTTCGACCATGCTTTAGCTTGTTTACCAGTTATGTGGAGAGCTTGAGTTCCTTGAGTTCCTTGATTTGTGCTTCAAGAGCAATCATCTTTTCCTGATCTGGTGATTTTGCTCCTCATTTGCCACAATTAACCAGTAAGTTGTATTTGGCCCTGAACTTCTTCATGATGTCTTAGTGTGTAGCATCACACATATCTCCTGTCTGATCCATCCAGTTGACTTGCAATCTGTGCATGTAATCATGAAATGTGGCAGCAGGTACTAGTAGGTAAGCATCGAATAAGATTGCATGGACATTTTTCACTGACTGGCCTCACCTCTTGAGCTGTGACCAATTTTGATCAAAATAGATGTTTATCTCATCAATATTTCCATTTTGCTTGACTGCATACTGAGTGAACTCACAAAGATTGGTCCTGAGGGCAATAACAGTGGCATTGTCATCAAGAGTGGCAAGCCTCATAATTGTCTTGTACATGACAGGTGCCACAATTGGGTTCACCATTGATGATGAATTTGTTGTCCTTTTGATAGGTAACCAACATGGCTTTGGCCTCATTGTTGAGGCTGTTGTAGAGACAGTGCCACATTTTTTCATTGTTATGAACTGCTTGTTTGTCTGAGTTGATGCCTGTTGTGAGAATAAAAGGCTCGCATCCTGTTTTTAGTGTTTTGGCATTGATTTAGCCATATGTGGCAATCAGGCTGATTTGTCTGCAGTCCCTGTTTGTGAATTTGAAGATGTTTTGGACACCCTTGTCCCAGCCATCATGCTTGCCCTGTCTTGCAATTCTTCTTCAAAAATAAAAACCTGGGCTACATTCATGCCGAAGGGAGTTTTGCGTGCTTTTGTCCCTTGTTCATACATGCTTGCACCATGTTTGGTCATGTAGTTGATAAGTTCTTTGACCACCGCCATGCCAGGTGAAGTGGCAATGGAAACAGCTGCTGCTGGAGGAGCTGCTGCTGCAGGACAAGCTTGATTGCCAGTGATGACACTGGCCAAATCGGTAACCACAGCTTAAGTGCAGCAATTTGTTGTTCTGGTTTGGCATTTGATGGTGCATTGCCTGCTGTGTTTGATCTCAGGATGCATGATTGTCTTGTTCTGGGTGGAATGGTTGGGGCTTGCATCTAATTTATTGTTCACAGACTTGATTGGCTGACTTGTCTGTTTTAGAGTTATCTGTTATTCTTTTAACGTTGTTGATGGATGTTACATAGTGAAAGTCAGATGAGTGCAACAGTTTCACTGTTGTGATGCTTGAGATTGATCAGGTCTCAATGTTGTTGACTTATCTGCTATGCTGCATTGGAAGAGTCTTGTACTTCTCAAGAATATAGGAGTTTTGACTGGCTAGGAAGGGCATCCCCTAATGTACACAGTAGGTAAAATGTAGAAAATAGGTTTACCACAAATGGGTTTTGAGATATTGTGTGTAATTCATAATAGTAACACAAACATAGAGTTTTTGAGAAAGTGACTCTTTGGACTTCTGTTTATGTCTGAATGACTCTTGGAGCCTCTGATAGTCTCTAATTTAGGTCTTGAAGAGTTTTGCAGATTTCCATAGAATCTGGGAAAAGCAGAGACTTCTTCCAGAGAAACCCAGGTAATACCTAAATAAGGGTCATAGGCAATAGAACCTAAAATAAAGGACCCATTTAATCACTATATTCCAACAACTTTGCATTTCTCAACCAGGAAAATACAAAAAGGATAGGATACACAGCAACAAGGGCAAAGGCAATGAAGTAGTCCTGAGCAATGTTGAGTTCAATGGGACATGTTTTCACTCGCAGAATAAAGGTCACAAGGTAAGTGACTGTTCGGATAAGAAAAGCAGCAATGACAACAATCAGCCTTTCAAAAGCAAATGCAACAAGTGCGGTGAAAAAAATAATAACTGCAGCAATGCAAGCAACAACAACAGCAGCGGCAATGCAAATCAAGGAGGTTACTAATGCTAATGTGGAATTTGTGTTGTGTACGCTGGATGACAAGTGCAGTGAATGCAATCACATGAACAGGATAGTGGATAATTTTAAGGGGGTGTGGGAATCAGCAAATGATAATGTGGTGTCACAATCAACTACTTATGATGTTAACCCAGTGAGAAATCCTCCTGAATGGAATGGAGCATTTGATGTAATGGCTGTGACCATGGAATTGCCGGCAACTATGGAAATCCTCTGTAGTACTGACATATGGGTCTGTGATACTGCTGCAAGTAATCATTTCTCCATGAGCAAGGATGGTGCATACAATTGACACAAGGCTGATAGAGTATCACAGGGCATGATGGGTTGTCATGTTAAGGTTTGCTTTTGATGGACTTCACGATGATGCACAACACCAAGGAAGGAGTAGAAGGGAATACATTTAAAATGACAGATGTCAGCTTTAACCCTACTTACAACTTCAATCTGATCAGTGTTTCTTAGGGTCTTGTGAATAAATGAACAATAACAGGGGCAATATGTCATATTAAGTTGATCAGTTCATGCAATTCCAAGAGCATCTTGTTTGATCTGGTTGTGTGAACCCTCAAGGGTAGAGAATATGCACAGTGCTTAAAAGACATCTTGAAGTTTCAAATGCAAGTGTAACTATTGAGCCAACGGTGCTTACACTGGCACATGCTCATGCTATATCAAGACACATGGATGTTGAGAAAACCTATAGGACTGCAAAGGATCTAGGGTAGATTCTGAAGGATGGGATCATGGAACCATGTGCATCATCTGCCTCTGGAAAGGCTAAACAAAGATGCATACATGCAACATCTGAAAGGGTGAAAGCTACAAAGCCTGATGAACATTGGTACCATGTATTTCCACAATCAGTGATAAAGAAGGAGCCAGTTGTCCCAAGAAGCAATTGCATTTACAACATGATAATTTAACTGGTACTCAATCTCAAATTTTACATGCACAAGGATGAGTTCATTGAGCCTATGTGCACATTCCCATGCAAGCTGTCTGGCGAAGAAATGGCAGTGGAATATATTTGGATGGGCAATTCAGGAGAGAACAAGAAGCTCATGGGATGTGTGTTGGGAGCAAAATGGAAGCTCAATCCTAATTGGGAGTTTACAACATGCAGCCCTCCTCAGCAAAATGGCTTGGTTGAAGTTGAGTTTGCAACTATTGCCTGTCATGCCAGGGCAATGTGTAATGATGACCATATGGGCAATACGGTTTGCAGTGGTGGCTAATAAGGTACTAATGTACAGTACAGCCCTAGGCAATTTGGTTGTCAACAAGGATAAGTTCAAATCACACTACCAGCTGATGGGCCTCAGCATCCCAAGTGGTCCATACCAGGAGTTATGTGAACTTTTGGAGTGGCAGGCATTGTAGAGAATGACAAGAATTGGAAGTTGGGTGACTGGGGAATTCCCATGGTGTTTGTGTGGTATGCAGAGAACCACTCACACAACTGCTACTGTATGTGGAACCCAGCTTTGTGCAAGATAACTGAGTCCTGTGATGTTATTTGGCTTCATTGGATGTATTATCAGGATGATGGTACTAAGGATATGGCCATGCTTCCAGAAGTACTCATGAATGTGTATGAAAATTCCAAGGGCATGATTGATGCAATGTAACTTGAAGGGACTGCTATACATGAACCAGGTGGAGTTGATCCGGTACACAATGAGAATGAGGTTGAATCTGTGGCCAGTGATGATGACAATAATGTACCGCCTGCATTGATGGCAGAGTCAGAAGCCAGGGAGGTTGAAGATGCCAATGCAGTAATGGAGGCATCTGACTCCAACACCAAACATGAAACAGAGACTAGATGTGGTAGAGTTGTATGCATGTCCAAGAAAAATGATGCATTTGAGATGATGGCAGCTGAGATTTGACTCATGCAAATCAAAGCTAGCCTAGATTTAGTGCCAGAGCTTTCACTCATCAGTGTGACCTGTACAGTATTTAAAAATACAGCAGATCTCCATGTAATGAATTATAAACACACTATGACATCCCATGACACTTAGGAATGCCAAGTTGAAGCTGATAAGGAGCATGATTGAATGGTGCAGCATGGAGTAAGGGAAATCTTACCTACGTCAAATTTACCTCCCAAGACAAAGATTTTGAAATCCACATGGGAAATGAAACCAAAGGCAGATGGTACAAAATGCACACAGTTGACTGCTAAAGGTTGAAGTCAGATTCCAGGCCAGCACAATGATGCAGATGACATATCTTCACCTGTGACTAACAATTTTTCAATCCAAACCGCATTCATGATTCTGTTGTTATGTGGATTCACAGGGTGGGTAGTGGATGTTAACGGTGCGTTTTCTCTTCTGAGAATTTAAGAAAGTAGATCCAGAAATCTACGTGGATATTCCCAAGGAAATTAATAAGTGGTACACCAAATATACCAAACCCATCATGGCTAAGCTGAAGAAGTGCATCTATGGCACTAAGCACATGGCTAAGTATTACTGCGGCAAGGTTGTGACAGTGATGAAGGACATGAAGTGTGAAAGATCCAGTGCTGATAAGTGTCTGTTCTTCAAGTGGGACTCAGCCTGGGGACTTGAGATGTGGCTAACATGGATTGATGACAAGCTGTGCATTGCAAATGCAAAGTGTGTCGAACATGAAAAAGAGCTGTCAAAGAAGCCTGTCAAGTGCAATGATATTGGAAAGGTTAAGGTCTACAATGGATGCAAGATGATGCGTCTGATGATGGAGAGAGTCTCAAGATGATGCAACCCATCCTTTTTCAAAGTCTAACAGATGAATTTAGGCATGTGACATTGTCTGTTACTGAGGCAGAACTAGCAGCAGTAGTTACCATGGTACAAACATGATGTATGTGTTAGGGTAATTACGAGTATGGGACTACATGTGGAACCGCCAATGCTTGCAGAAATAGAGAATATATGAGCCAGAGACCTAGCCAACAGCTGGAGCATGGGTGGCAGAACTAGGCATGTCAATGTGCAATTTTTCCCTGCGGGCATTGAAGGAGGTAGGGGTGATTGCCTTTAAGCATATCCCTGGCCATGACAATGAAGCAGACATTTTTACCACAAATGTAGATGCTGCAATATGGCACAGGCACAAAGCAAAATTCTATAGGAACAACAACTTTCTCAAGATGTCAAGAGGTTCAAAACCTTGAAGCGAGGGAGGGTGTTAGAAGATTTATGTCGGTTGGTACTTATGCAGTTTGATATTGTTTATTTGTTTGAATACAGAAAGCAATGAGAGTGTTTGCAATTATGTTTTTACAATTAACTATTATTTAGTGCTCACAAATTATGGATAACTATTATGTTTAAGTTAGTGAACTTGAGCCTTCTAGCATCAGCAACAGCATCAATTTCTAAGGAATAATTATGCGACCTTATCATAAGTCTTGTTTCCTAAAATCCTTTGAGAACTATACACCTCAAGGAGGCTATCTTCATGTGAATCAGTCTGAAATATTATTGGCTTAAGCAAGGTTCAGAAGAGAAAATGATGACATGTCCTGTGCCTTGCTGTGTTATCATATCTGGCTTCTTTTGCTTGTTCTACAGATACCAAGAAGATATGGGTGAAGACCAAATTTTGAAAATACTCTTGTGGAGCTTTCTGAAGCATAGCAAAGTAAATCATCATAAGAGTGGCCTTAACAAAATCAGATTCATGCACCCCTGAAATTTACATGCTTTGCATCACCAGTACCAGTTTATCTGTAGTACTGTTGCATTAGGCTGTGATTTTGTTTGTCAAACAGCAGATAGCGAATAAGTATTATAGCGATTTTTTTCTATTTGTATTTCTGCTTGAAATCACAATTTTGTTGTTCACCCAGATAGCGAACAGCACAATAGGGCAACAGCTTCCCTCATTCTTAGCTTCCTTTCACATTCTGTCACATCCCTACCATGAAATTCTTGCTGTCAAGTTCTTCATCAAAACTACTCTTCCTGGCAATTGTGGCATTATAGGAAATGGTGGCCGTCACTTGGCCTTTTCTACAGTGCAGGGGGCATGAGGCGGTTGCCTGCCCCCTACCTGTAATCACCCATTGTCTAGGTTGTCACCTCTCCCTCCAGTTGCCACTGCCGCACCAGCCGCCACCACACCAGCCGCCGCCGCAGCCTCACAATCCGCCCTGGCCACATCTGCTTCCCCCACATCGACCTCTTCCACTCCCGCATTGGCAACTGATGTTAATTCTGTGAGCATCACAAATCTGCCCCCACTTCCTGATGCAGACACTTCTCCGGGTCAACATGATTTGGACTATCTTGAGAACAATGATGACGGCTCATTGGATGAAAATGAAGGAACTGAGGGTCAAACAATTGGTTTGTTCTCCAATCATACCAAAGAAGGTGACTATGAGGTTCAAGAGTCTCCAGTACAAAAGCGTGTCATTCATTTTTTTGGTGAGAGAATTGACGCCAGGAACAGGATGAATGTATAGATCTGTCTTCTGATCAAGGCAGGTACATCGGTTCTGAATGAGAGGTCAACAACTACAGAAATACATAACAGAATGATGCAGGAGGTATGTCAACCTAGTCCGTCAGTTTGATGCTGATGATTTCGCTTTGGCAAGTTTGCAAGATGAAATGTCAATCAAACTTTTCAATGGGAAAAAGGACATCATGGGTGATCGATTGTGGTGGAAGTTTGAGGATTGGAGGAAGAAGATCAGGACAAAGTACACACCAAAGATGCCCACTGACATCTTTAGCATCCCAAGTGGACATCAATTGAGGGATGTCTACAAACAGTTTGCATTGAATTGTTACAAACTTGAACATGTAAGAACCGCTTGATGATGATATGATGTTATAATTATTCAATCGCATTAAACAAAATCTTTTTTGTGGACACAGAATGAGTTATGTGAGGGTATGGATGATGAGGACATCATCTTCCAAATGCCCGGTGATTATTCGTTGCAAGGAACAACTACCCGATGCCTTCTCACGTGCATGACCTAAGCCAAATATGGTGTAGGTTCTGGGAGGATGAAAACCAAACCAACAGCAATTCTAGATAACAGCTAGAAAAAAATATAACAAGGTGGAAAATG